>LZPO01045839.1:0-11272 GCA_001675575.1 Neotoma lepida | reverse complement strand
TAACAATATACAATATATAGGCAATAAATACATCAACAAAGTCTAGTCTATTTGCATTTGATAAATTCAGAGAAAATACTCTATTATCTATCCTACCCTGGTAAGTCCAAAGTATTTCCCTAATTCACTTTCTATCCTAACTTGCATTATCATTTAAAACAGTCTTTTAATGTCTCTCAACCTAATCACTTATACATCCTTAGTGAATTTTTTTCTGAATCTGGGATCAAGGAAACCTATAATTATACCTATAAAGTTTTCAACTCCATCAGAGACCCAAGAAGGAAATATTATTACCCGAATAAGCAAGAAGTGCAAGCAAATGACTTCCAAAAAATGTGAGAGATGACTAAAAGAGCAGGCTGCCTGGACAGTCACCCAAAGTTCCATTCCAATGTTAGGGCATTTATCTTTGGCCTATAGGCCTAGAATATCTGACAAACTTATATGAAGCAGGATATTCTGAAGGGCTATCCTACCTTGCCTCGACAAAGTACCTTTTTGTGTATCCTTCTTGTGCCATTTGGACAGAATACTTTCAGCAGTCGAGGCAAGAGCATTTTCTTGCCCAGTGACTAACTTTTGCCACAAAGAGAGTAAACTCCATATGGAGTTTCTTTGGTGCCCATCATCTTCTCTGAAATATAATGGTGCTGCCAGGAGTAGACATGTCTCATTGTGATAAAAAAAAAAACTTGTTTTATTAAAACATCTTAAATGTCATATTCTGTAGATCTCTGAAGTATTTAAAGATAACCTGTCTATCTAAAACATATCTCTGTTTGACCTTGAAAACATATCTAACATGACAAGTTTGATTGTAACAAGTGACTAACTGCTAACCTGCATTTCTTTATATCCTAATCAGATGGTAATAATAACTTTCAAGGACTAGATATTAGCATTACATTGTTAAATGAGTTGTATAAGTACAATACCTTGAACAAGATTAGAAATGCATGTACAGTATGTTCTAACAAAAATAATCTCAACTTTATATCAATATACAAAGATCCATATCAATGTAAAATATTTAAAACAAGTAGTTGTTTTTTAAAAGTAGATTCAATAATCTACCCTTTTATCCTATCTTTATATCCCTGATTTTTCTTTTCAGAGTAAAATCAATAAACTACCTGTGCTATCCTATCATTTCTATACCCCTTTTTCAGAGCAGATTCAATAATGTACCCTTTTATCCTATCATATCTGTATCTTTTTTTTCCAGTAGAGTCAATAATCTACCCCATCAGATCTACATCCAACTTTTTTCTTTTTCTTTTCCTTTTTTTAACAAGAACCCTGAATGTAATTTTCTTTGTTCAGCTTTTTTCCTGACCATTACCAATACAACTTGTAAACAATCCTGATAAACAATGACAAATATCCATAACCCTTTGAATGACCAAAAGCCACCCTCCTCACCTCTTAGGAATGTGGTCATCATGTTCGTAAGTTTACTTCCTGCTGTCTTGGGGCAACGGCATCTTTAGGAAATCCTGAAAAGAAAAATTTCGCTTAATTGTCAAGTCCTAAAAGAAATAGCTACATCATTTGTTGTCCAGTTTCTGCATAATGAGAAAGTGCAGGGCTTGTCTCAAGTCCTGACTAGAATAGTCTGTGAGGCTGGATCATCTCAACTAGCCACCTCAAGACTGCCCTGAGCAGCTTGTTGTCCAAAGCCTATCTTTACATGGTGTTTTTCGGCTTAGTGGCATTATCATAGTCCATGTGGAATTGTCATTGTGGGGCTCTACCATCTTTTTGGAGACTTCAAAGGTCATTGTTAAGCATGGTCATGGTTCCTTGCAAAAAAGTTAAACATTTTAAATGTCAAATGCAGCAGATCTCAAAGAAGATAAGGGATCAAATTTGTTATGTACATCCAGAGCATAAAAACTTAATTCCTAGTTACCTGATAGAGATGCAAACCTGAAATCATGTATAGAAAGCTAGTTAAAGCCTTTTTCTAGAATTAGTTAGCACTCTATATGAAAATTAAAATCATGACAAAAAGTTTAATATACATATATTTATTATTATATAAATATTATAAAAATGTATATTATATTTATATTTATATTAGTACACATATATACTAATCATATACATTTTGAGATAATATTCATATCTTAAGAAAAACTTCAGAGTCAAAATAAAACCTAAGGATTATGAGATTAGTAGCCATAAAATCGTCCCTAAATTTTGATTTTTCTTTTGTGCCATATCAGGTTGCTCTTTGACATGAGACAGAGATTTGAGATTTTACTTTAACAAATATTCTTGGGTTTAGAGAAGGAGAGAGCCACATTCCACTTCCAAAGCCAGCTTTAATTTTTAATTGGACTGGAACTACAAAAAGATCATTTGTTTTATATGTCTGTAGAAAGCAGCAGAAACAAACATTTGTGAAAATTTATGAAATTTTATCCTGTTGAAAATGTAATATATCAATAGGCCAATTTACTTTTTTTCTTGGGACATTTTTTTCTGGATGATTTGTCCTTTTTCTTCACATGTATCATTGGTCTAGTGGTCTTCAGATTCCTTAGCTGGATGCCTTCATTCTCCTGAAGAGACAAAAACAAAACCCTGCTCCAATCTTAATTTTGGGGAGGTTTTCTTTAGCCAAGTTATATCTAATCAAATGAGAAGCATTGTTAGTCTTAAAGTTAATTTAAATTGAATGGTCACACCAGGTGATGAACTATTACCTCTTCTAATTAAGAGGTCTCTCCTTTTCAAATTGAACCTTTTATAATTTTGATGGTATCCATAGTTTTTCTTCTCATGAAGAAACAAAATCAAAACCTCTTCCTCAACATAATACATTTCTTGGTTTTCATTCTAAGATCAGCACATCTTTAAAGTATACAGGGAGATTTAATTCCATAGGGTTTTTTTTTATTAGCCAATATCTCTCCACAGCTGTCATTCTTTTCTCATTAGCATTTAGAAAATTCAAAGTTATTAACATATCATGTAGATATTCAGATCTAGACAGAAGAATTTAAAGGAGAACCAATCTTAGCTTTGCATTATACAGTCACAGAGAAACAGCCTAAGGCTTTCAAACATCAAACCTTAATCTGTGCAGTACCTTACAGGAACTACCCAGTGATAGATATCCTCAAGGCTGTGTAAGAATTAACCAGACTCCTGTGAAAATGTTAGATTTTAAGACAATCAAAGAAGCAATAGTCTCATATGGCATCCCCTCATCTTTTGTGAAGCAGATGTTAAACTCGTGGTCAACTTGTAATAGAATTACCCCTCAAGACTGGAGAGATTTGGTTATAGCAGTCTTAGAGGCTGGTCCCCAGTTACAATGAAGGACCTGATGGAAAGCTGAAGCTAAGAACATTGAACAATGAAGTAGAGCTAGAGGTATGGAAATTTCCCAAAATCAACTTCTTAGAGAAGGTGATTATGCTGATATACAAAGACAATCTTCATATGATGACCACACCCTAGCTTTATGCCACATGGCAATCTTGAATGCTTGGGACAGAATTGAAGAAGTAGTAAAAATTATTGAGTCATTTACAAAAGTTATACAGGGCCCAAAAGAAACCTTCAACAGTAAATAGAATGATACCAAATTCAGAAGCTAGAGAGATAATAATTGAATCATTGACTTTTGAAAATGCTAACACATAACACAAAAGGGTTATTAGGCTGATAAAGGCAAGATCAGCACCCTTGGAGATATGGATCCAAGATAAAATAAATATTGAATCTCATGATCATGATGATGCTGGGTAGGAGAGGTGATTTCCAGAGGCTTGGGAAAAATAATAATGTCAGATGTTTCAAATATGTTAAACAAGGTCACCTAAAAAGGGACTCTAAACAGATTTCTAGAAATAATGATTTTTCAAGGAATTATCCCAATAAAGTGTCCCTCCCTTCTGGGTTATGCAGAAGGTGTGGCAATGGTAGACATTAAACTAATGAATGTAGATCAACAAGGGACAAAAAAGATAATCCCTTGCCTTTGCCATTGGGAAACTCCGAGAGGCCTCTCCTAGGCCCCAATGTCAAACTTAGTTCAATCCTTTCCTGTCACCATGGAAGAAACTCCTCCCCAGAGCAATTAAATAACCTAATGCCTATTGTAAAACACCATACTGCTCAGGATGATAGAACAGCTATAGAAGAGAGAACAAAAAATTCAGAAGAAACTTTAAATCAAAATTGATAAAGATTAGAAAGGGAACCTCCCCAAAGTTAGGGCTGGGGAAGTGCTGTGGGATGTCTTTCTGTATGCTGTGAATATGTGTTGCTCTGATTGGTTGATAAATAAAGGTCCATTGGCCTATGGCAAGGCAGCTTAAAGGCAGGCAGAAATCCAGGAAGATAGACAGGAGAAGAAAGAAGAGGCAGAGCGGATCACCATCACGCCCTCCAGGGAGCAGCATGTAATGGCACACAGGTAAAGCCATGGAATATATGGTGACATATAGATTAATAGAAATGGGCTGAGTTTAATTATGAGAACTAGATGGCAAGAAGTTTGAGCCATAGGCCATGACTATAAGTTTGTAAATAATATTAAGCCTCTGGGTGATTATTTTATAAGTGGCTGTGGGACTGCAGGGCTGGGTGGGACCAGACAAAACTTTCAACCACATTTGGCTGCCCAATGTGTTGGCTCATCTTTCCACCCAGAACTTGAAAGAGAAATTCTAAAATTGAGCTAAGAACAGCTTTCTACTTTTTGTCTAATCTTCTTCAAGGTATAGTATTTATACAATTCATTTAATAATGCAATGCATATTTCTAGTCCTTGAAAGTTATTATTACCAACTAATTAGGATATAAGGAAATGCAAGTTAGTATTTAGTAACCTATTGCAATTGAACTTGTAGTCATATTAGGTATGTTTTCAAGGTCAAAAATATATTTTAGATAGGTCATCTTTAAACACTTCAGAGATCTACAGAATATGGCTTTTAAGATGTTTTAATAACATATATCTTTATTATTTTTTATGACAATGAGACATGCTTACTCCTGGCAGCACCAATCTACTTCAGAGAAGATGATGGGCATTGAAGAAAACTCCATATGGAGTTTACTTTCTTCATGGCAAAAGTTAGCCACTGGACAAGAAAGTACTCTTGCCTCAACTGCTGATCATATGTTGTTCAAATGGACAAGCAGGACACAAAAGAAAGGACTGCTGTATCTTGCCAAGACAAGACAGGAAGGCTCTTTAGAAAATCCTGCTTCACAAATGAGTCTGTGAGATACGCTAAGCCTGTAGGCCAAAGATGGATGCCACAAACATTGCAGAGGAACCTTGGATGACTGTCAAGGCAGCCAGCTGTTTCTGTCATTTCTCACATTTTTTGGAAGTCCTTTGCCTACACTTCCTGTTTACTTAGGTAATATTATTTCCCTCTTGGGTCTCTGAGGGAGTTGAAGACTAGACAGTTGTAGTTATAGTTTTCCTTGTTAAGAAATTCAGAAAATAAACTCCCTAAAGAGGTGTAAAGTGCATAAGTTTGAAAGACATCACAAGATAGTTTTCAGTTGGTAATACAAGTTAAGATTGAAAGTGAAATAGGTACATTTTGGACTCACCAAAATAGGATAAATAATGAAGTTTTGTCTGAATTTGTTGAATGTTAATGGACTGGACATTGTTGATGCAATTCTTGACTATATATATTGTATATTCTTATTGTACTTATTGTATATAGTTTTTATTATAATAGTTATAACCTTCTTTTAGTATTTTAGACAAAAAAGGGGAAATGTGGTGATATATTGTGTACCCTAATAAATTTGCCTGAAGAAGAAAGGTATATAAAGCATGAGGAGATAGTAAGTAAAGTTTTTCAGCTGAGGAAAGCTTTTCAGGCTGAGGAGTCCTAGAGATTAAGAGGTGGCTTGTTCCTCTGTCTCTCTGATCTTCAGGCAAATGTATTAGGGTATACAGTATATCATCACACCATTTATTAATTGTTCATATCTGTGCCTGTGTTAATGGTGTTCAATTCAGAGTCCTCTCTTATGCCAATGAGTCAATACTTTTCCCTACTTTCTCTTCTATTGGATTTAGAGTATCCAATTTTATGTTGCAGTCTTTGTTTCATTTGGATTTGAGTGTTGTTCATGATGATAATAAGTATAGGTATATTTGTTTTCTTCTAAATGTAGATATCCAGTTGAAACAGTTCCATTTGTTGAAGATGCTGTCTTTTTTTCAAGGGTGTATTTCTGGCTTTCTTTTTAAATAAAAAATCAGGTGTCTAAATGTGTGTGCAACTATGTGTGGGTCTTTAATTTGATTCCATTGATCAATGTGGTTGTGTTTTGTCATCACCACGCTGTTCTTACTACTATACCTTTCTAGTACAACTTGAAATTGGGAATAATGAGACCTCCAGCAGTTCTTCTATTGATCAATATTGTTTTAGATATCTTTGTTTGTTTTTCCCATATGAAGCTGAGAAATATCCTTTCAACATTTTTGAGAAATTCTGTAGGAAATTTGATGGGGATTTCATTGAATCTATAGATTGTTTTGTTTAAGATGGCCATTTTTATGAAGTTAATCCTACTGATTCATGAGCATGGGAGATTGATCTTTCTATGTTCTTCAATTTCTTTCTTCAAAGATTTGAGTTTTTATCACACAAGTCTTCCATTTGCTTTGTTAGAGTTACCTCCAAGATATTAGATATCACATGAGGGCTATTGTGATTTTTTTTTCCTAATTTATTTCTCAGTCTGTTTGCCATTTGTATATGGGAAGGCTACTGACTTACATTTGTTATTTAATTTCATATCCAGCTAGTTTTCTGAAAGTGTTTATCAGCTGTAGGACTGTTGGAGTTCTCCAGTGAAATTTTTAAGAGTCACTCATGTATACAACCACATCATCTGCAGTTGTTTTGTTAAATAAGCTAATTAATGAAAATGTCACACTTCAAATAAAAGAAAAAGAGCAGCCATGTTGGGAGAAGATATTCAATTTAGGATTAGAAGTCTTCATTTTTGTTTATATTGAAATGTTATTCATTTAAAACTATTTTCTTGGAAGTACAAATTTGTATGTTTACAAGTTAGATAACATACATAAGATTTGTTTAAGAAATAGGTAGAATGGACCTTATTCTCAGATAGCAAAATATATTGATAAAAAAAAATCTGTGGTGACTAACTTCCTCAGCTCATCAAACTACGAGTGGAGGAACAATCAGAAGGACAGTGTTGAATGTATTACTGTTAGCAGTTCTAAGGCCAATGCCTCACCAATGTCTACTTTCCCACAGGTCCTTTGTTCTTTCACTGGATCAGCCATGGGAGTGAGTGTAGACAGACATTTACTTTGTAACCTCTAAACCTCCTATATTCCTCAACTTTTCCTTGGAAATCGGGTAGAGAAAATGTATCTGTCTGTCCAGGCCACAAGGATGAATAGAATAAGTACAGGTCTTCACAGAGGATTATGGGCCAATGAAACCATTGCAGTAGAGGACAGGGTATTTGGAAGAGACAGGTCTCAACCAGCTAAAACAACTTTCATCAAGATATTTTCTGTAACAGGTATACCAATAGTCATTAAATTGCCACCAACATCTAGTAAGTACCTTATAGTTTCTTGTCTAATTGGAAAAAGAAAACTCATATTGGTATGAATGTGCTTCTTTGTCAAAAGTGAAGTTTGAATTGTCTTCAGATCACAGTTACTTATGATTTTATGTGTGTGTGTTGCAGTGCCCACTGCAACACACACACATAATGTTGTTCTTTTATTTGTATTTATTTATTTTAATTAAAAAATAGTGTGTGAGGGAGGAACATGTTGAGTATTGGTGCCATAGAGGCCAGAAGATCCCCCAGATCTGAAGTTACATGTAGTTATATGCAATGTCAAATATGCTGAGACACAAACTCAGGTCCTCTGGAATAGCAGCAGGCATTCTTAACCACTGAGCTATCACTACAGCCCTGTTATTCTTTAAGTTAGACTGTTTGGTAAATTTTCATCTCTCTCTTAATACCAATGCCATGTCATGCTGTATGTGATATAACTTGGCCATGAAAATATGTGACATAAGACTTCCTGATGCCAAAGAAAGGCTTTAGGGATGGTGCAGTGCTCACATGTATACAGGGGAAACAATGATTGATACCTGTATTTTTTCCTAGATAAATAAATTAAAAAGCTTAAGAAATTTGTGGAGAAAGACAAGAATATAGCTTAGTGACTATGAACAACCTTCACAAGCTCTTGTGCTTGCATGCTTAGTCCCAGTTGATGAATTATTTAGGAAGGATAAATAGGTATCATCATGTTCGAGTAGGTGTGTCCTTGTTGGAGGAGGTATGTCTCTGGTGGTAGGATTTAAGGTTTCAAAAGCCGAAGGCAGGCCCAGTCTTCATTCCCATCCTGCTGCCTATGGATCAGGATATAAAGCTCTTAGATACTTCTCCAGGATCATGCCTGCCTGTGTCCTCCCCCACTTCCTGCCATAATGATAAAGAACCAACCCTCTTAAACTGTAGGCAAGCTCCCCTTTAAATGCTTTCTTTTACTTAAAAAAGTGNAATTGGGTTATAGTACTTTTTGTGAAATGACCTATTTTTGTAGAGACATTTATTAGCCAGTTTTAAGAGACCTCAAATATAATTTCCTAAAGTATGTGCTATATTAGTAATTACAGTTAACATTATAAGAAGTAGGAATAACTGTTGGGTTTCAGAAGCTTGTTGTCATTGTGGCAAAATCCCTAACACAATAAACTCTCAAAGAGATAAGGTTCACTTTGAGTCATAGTTTTATAGTTTTNAACCATGGNCAGATGGTGCTTTGTTCTGGGGCTGTGGTGAAGGACTACACCACAAGGCAACAAAGAGGCAAATGGAGAGGAAAGAATTAGCCAGAGTCTCAGTTACCCTTTAAAGTCACAACTCCAGAGACCTAATTTCTTTCTACCAGGCTCACTGCCATAGATTCCACAATCTCCCAAAAGCACCATGAGTAGGAGGGCAGTGTTTAACACACAGGCATTTGAGGGACACTTATCCAAACCATGGCATTCTGTTGGCATTTTGAAAGAAAATGAGAAATATGAAAAGGGAAATTAAAATTTCTCTTGTATGTTGTGGAGTTGGATGTTGAATGTAGACATTTGTGCATTTACTAGACAAATTGATTAAAACTTCCCCATGCAAAGAATGCATTCTTTCTGTAAACCCTTGGTTTACAATAAATATTCAGGAGTAATGAATGTCTGGATAGTCCCTGAGGAAGTAAAGAATTTTTCATTATTTTGTAGTCATGCAAAATGTTGCTGATGTTCTTCAATTCTTTTTCACTCATCAGGAAAAAAGTCAAATTGAAAACTGCAATATAATTGGAAAATTTCAAGAAAAAAAATGGCAACAAGATATCCTCATTCACTGTATTACTTTGCTATGATACTTAAAGAATAATTGTAACTGTGTTCCTAAAGGGCTTTCCTGATATATCTTACACATACACACACACACACACACACACAACTGGAACTCACAAAAACTGCCCATATAATTCAGACTATCATAGAATTTGAACATAGTTTAAAGTGTAGTGGTTGGTATTTATGTAGTAGATTAATGTATTTGAGGGGGATTTTAGNTTTGTGGATTCTATTTTTTAAGTTCATGAAAAACCTAGGTAGATAGTATTATGTATACTTTAAATGTTACATGTTGTGGAACAATATTTTTCTGCACTATGAAGATCTATTACTCTCATTGGTTAATAAAAAGTGGANAAGTCAGTAACTGGGCAAGAAGTTAGGTGGGAAAGCCAAACTGAGAATGATAGTAAGAAAGAAGGCAAAGTAAACAGTTGCCAGCCAGACATAGAGGAAACAAGATGAGAATGCTGAAGTGAGAGCCAAAATGATGTANATNTGAATATATACCAATTTATTAATGAGTGCTATGGGTAAACAGACTCACAGATACAAGATAAGGTAGATCCAGTTGCAGAGTCTTTCTATTTTTCCTAGGGGTGAATGGAACCAGCTGTCTAGTCTCCGACCACATCGAGAGAGAGAGCACACATTCCCTTCTCAGTTTTAAACAGTCACCCAGAAAAAAACTTGCCTCTATGGTCTAGGTACTGCAAGGTCACTAATGGAGCAAATTCCCACAAGACTTCCTCTTTTTGTCTAAATAAGAAGGTTCTAAACCTTATACAAAGCAATATACAATAAGAACAATTATCAAGTATTGTTTAAAAGAGAGAAACAAGTTNCAGAGATTACTCCAAAGCTGTCCTATCCTGAAGAATCTAAGTCTTGTACCTGAAATGCTCTTAGTTAAAATATGAGAAGATTGTAANCGTAACTTTAACCTCATCAAAGACCTGAGAAGGAAAATAATATTATCTGGGTGAACAGGAAGTGCAAGCAAGCAACTTCCAAAAAAACACAAGAAATGATAGAGACAGCTGGTGCCTGGACAGTCACTGGAGGTTTCTCTGCAACATTGGGCCATNCACTTTTGACTAAAGGCTTAGAATAAATGATAGACCATTTTCAGAAGCAAGAAAATTTGAAAGACTGTCCCACCCTGTCTTGGCAAGATTCATTAGTCACTTTTCCTTGTGTCTTGCTTGTTCGGATTGGACACTGTGCTTACTGTNAGCACTTGAGGCAAGGGCANTTCTTTGCCCAACANGCCACTTTTGCCAAGAAAAAGACAAAGCCTACATGGAGTGTCTTTGATGCCCAACATCCTCTCAGGAGTAGATCTGTGCTGCCACAAGCAATTGTGTCTCATGTCAACAGAAATCTAAGTTATTAAAACATTTAAATGCCAAATTCTCTAGGTCTATGAAGTGTTTGAAGATTACCTATCCATCTGACATATATCGCTGTCTNTCTAGAAAACCTAACTAACATGGCTATAAGTATGACAANCATAGGTGATTATTAACCTGTAATTCATACTAACNTAAATGGCCTGAAGACTAAGGCCTCACATTATAAAAATAAACACTCTGTAGACAGATGTACAGTATAAGGACAATAGCCTCAAATTTGTGACAATATACAAACATATCTTAATCAGAGATAGAAATGTATAGTGCAATATGANAATAATACCTTAATTTGTACCCATATACAAAATATCCTAAACAGAAATTGAACATACATACAGTATGACAAATACAATTTTACATTTGTATCAATATAGAAAAATAGTTTAAACAGGAGTAGGAACATATGTACAATATGAAAAATATAGTTTTGTATTTGTA
>LZPO01045838.1:10080-21728 GCA_001675575.1 Neotoma lepida | reverse complement strand
ATCTATCTATCTATCTATCTATCTATCTATCTATCTATCTATCTATACCTTTAAATATAACCTGCTCAATCTGTGTAATGTTACTTGGATGTATGTTTTCAGGGCTGACCATTTGGTATTGGGTAAACAAATATTGTCCTCTTCCCCAGGGAAGATGATTTCTCCCACTCTCGGTATTCTTTAATTGTTTGTAGTTCTCCCTGTAGGGATGAGGCCTTGTGGGATTTTCCCCATCAGCTATTGTTGATGTCCTTGGTAAGCTCATGTTTAGGCAGTCATGTTGGTAAGGCTTGTGGGTGTAGCTTTGCAGGTATATATTGGATCTAGACAAGATCATATTGAGTGAGGTAACCAAAAGGGAAAAAAGGACAAATGTCACATGTTCTCTCTCATCAGAGACTCCTAGCTGCAAATCTTCAGATGTAAATATATACCCTGAAGTAAATGCACAAACCAGGAATGTAAAAAATGACTACTGTCACGATAGGTAAGCGGGAGACCAGCAGAGAGGCACATAGCAGGATATGAATTGGCTGTGATCTGACTGGAGAAATAGGAAAAAGTGGTCTCTAGTTAGAGAGGGATGACAAATAAAGGAGGGAGAAGAGTAAAATAATACTAAGGATGCCTGAAAAAGGCATAAGTAATCATACTATTAACTACCTAAAAAATAAACAGCTTATAATACACTTAAATCTGTGTATAAATATACATACATAGTTGAAATGAAAATTTTTCTTCTGGAATAACAATACTTCATCCAAAAATCAAAGACCACCTAACAAAATCCTAACACCAAGAATGAGAGTCTTCTTTTAATGATGGCTAAGCAAGGCACTGATCTATGAGTATAATGGAATGTCGTTAGGAGTCATTTTGTTACTAATTTTATTTTGTTTTGTTTAGAATAGTAGTATTTGGTTTTACCCTAGGTCCCTGGGCAATCTTGTCTCAGTTCTTGGTCATCCAAGCAGTGTTGGCTATGGGTTCTATCCCCTGCAGTTGGTCTTCAGTCAAATCAGATATTGGTTGGTTACTCCCTCAAGGTTTGTGCCACCATTGCACTAACATAGCTTGCAGTCAGGACATCATTGTAGATCAAAGGGTTTGTGGCTGTGTTGATGTTTATACTTCTCCTTTGGTGGCATGCAGAGTACCTTCCTATACCAAAGATGCTAGCACATAGGTATGAAGGCTTTATATAAGCAACAGATGACTTCTCCGTGTTAAATGAGTTGTGTAGGTGTTGTCTTCATCAAGGGGCCCTCTTTTGAGTTGTTAGGGTTGTCCAACAGACTCCCAAAATATTGCAGGCTACTATTGTTTCACTTAATTGCCTCCTAGAGGTGAAAGGTAAATCCCTAGTGAAGACACCATACACTTCAGATGCAGGACCCAGCAGCCTTTGAGCTGTAACTACTCTCATTGTTTTTTCCTTAGTGAGAAGCAAGCTTCCAAAGGAGGGAACAGCAATATTCCTACCCATCTCTAACACCTATGAACCACAACAATGACCAGCATGGCACAATATCCCTAAATGTTCAATAGTGGCCTGCATACATATGTTGGTGACTCCCTGCTCTCTAATTAGAATTAAGAACCACTCAACAAGAGGGAAGCCATGCATAATACTGGAAACCTAGTCAACTACCCAGGGCTTGTGAAATTCTGAATCTTGGAGGAGAACCTACAACCATTCCTTTACAAAAACAACATAATGCCTAACTATACTTTAGATATTTGTCTGTATATCCACAGATAAGTATATTTCTCACTTGTCATCAAGGAAACTTCTCTTTGCAACAGAGATCACTGTAGAAAAGCACAACTGATAAAAATTCGGAGTTGTGGAGCCCAGTTTCCACCACGGATACATCTATTAAAAAACTCCCACACTGAGGCTCAGGGAACATTGCAAAAGAGTCATGGAGCAGGGAAGAGAGATTATAAGAACCTGAGGATCAGAGACTTTGCTGACCCTGTCTCCTCCTAATGTCAGAAGCTATACCCATAAAGTCTCACCAACATGATGGCTTACACATGGATGTATGTCACAGTTTCTAAAAATCTCATCATGTATATAAATCATCCAGAGTAGGCTACTCCTCCCCTGAGACTCTATGAATGGTAGTTCTTTCACAATGCATTCTGCCATGATTGGAGGAATAGATGGTGAAATGCCCCTATTTTCATCTATATCCTTTGTCTCTTTCATTCTTTCTATATGATTTGGTGAGCTTAGTTGTTCAATATTCATAGACAGATATCTAGCTGATTCCCTTTACTAATAAGATATCTTAGAACTAAAATCTAAACATAATCCATAAAAATTCTGAGTCAGCCTATCTATTCACTGTGCCTAAAATAAATCGTGGTATGCCTGTGTTCCTCTCCGCTCCTCCTGTTTAGGATGCTCTTCCTAGATTTCTCAATCTAACAAAGCTCTATTTCTCAAGGGACAGCTACAGTACCTTTAAGCCCCAAGCCAGAGTTTTGAAATTCTAGTTACTTTGAATCTTTCTCCTCCAGAATCTTCACTTAATGTTTGACTACTCGCTTGATGTTTAGTGATATTTGTAGTCAGTCCTCCATTGCCACTTCTTGGTTCCTCCAGAAGTACGTAAGCAGGAATTCTGACTTACTATGTTGGACTCCACTCTCCATTATTCAGTCTTGTGGTAAGCCTGGCTAAGACTCTGGACAGGTCCCCAGCCTGGCTAAGACTCTGGACAGGTCCCCAGCCTGGCTAAGACTCTGGACAGGTCCCCAGCCTGGCTAAGACTCTGGACAGGTCCCCAACAGTAGCTGCACTTCATGTATTTGTTTTATGTACCTGATGGCCATAGCCACAAAATTTCACAAATGTCAGGCAACCTGACAAGCCATATATAAAGAGTTCTTATGGCCTTTCCCACTCTCTTCACTATAATTCTACCCTTGGAAATCATTCTGTACCTCAAGAAACAGTGTTCTTGATACAGAGGAGAAGGAAGGAGAAAAAAAAAAAAGAGAAAAATCTCATTTGTTCTCATATGTAATTTTCACATTCCAATGCTTTAGTTTTTAAAGAACATTGTAAAAGAATTATAAAGAATATTATATTAAACTCTCTTAAGTAAACAAAATGATTTTGAAAACTCCTGATTGCTATAACAAATTTCATGGTGAGGATAAAAAGAAACAGTCAAGCAAAAACCCTAAGAACATTGAAATTTCCATGATAATCTTCCTAGGGATGAGTTATTGCAGGTATTTACCCATTTAAATGTTCAAAATAAATTGATTGAATACTACTAGGTACTAAATACATTTGCTCCTAGTATGAAGAAACTACTGCTTTTTGGATATTTTGAAAGATTCATATTAATCATTTTATCTTCTAAGGAAATGTGATGTTGAGAGAGCAAGAACTGTGGAAAATAGATGCATAGAACTGTGGTGGCCCAAACAGGGGAATTTTGTATGGTAAAAGACAGAGAGAATATTATTTTCAGTCAGGTAGAAATGACCAAGAAGATGATCAAGAAGATATATTTTGTTCAGAAAAAATAGCTTGTGTATGATGAGATCCTGGTCAAGCAGAACATGAAAACTGATAAATCCTAAGATCAGTGTCATTGGATGGACAGAAGGGTATGTCATTTAGATTTTGTCAACTTGACACCAACCAGAGTTCCCTTGGAAGAGAGAACCTTAGTTGAAGAATGGCCCATTCAGATTGGTCTGTGGGCATGTCTGTGGGGCAATTTCTTGATTAATTATTTATGTCAGAGGTCCCAGACTGCTGTACATGTTGCCACCCTTGGGCATAAGAAAGCCAGCTGAGCAAGCCAGAGGAGTCAAGTCAGTAAGGAGCCTTCTTCCATAGTCCCTGCCTCTGCTTCTGATGAGTTCCTGTTCTGATTTCCCTTGATGGTGAACTGTGACTGGGACATGTAGGCCAAATGAAACCGTTCCTCATCAAGCTGGTTTTCATCAGTGATTTATCACAAGAGAGCAGTACACTTGGACAGAAGGTGAGGCATGGGAAAGGCATGATTGGTCAGGAATAGTCAGTGAGTGGTACAGAAGCACTGCTGGATGCAAGGAAGTGTGTTCTATCCTCAGATCATAGAGCTATCTGTATTTGTATAGATCATGGACAAGAATGACACAATAGAGTTTTGTTTTTCAAATCTTTCTCCAGGTACAAGCTGAGCAAGCTCAGTAAGAAAGACTTGTTAGGCCAGCATTTCTACAATTTAGGCAGGAAAAGATAGTGACAGGAAAGAGGATAAAAATTAATGAAGAAATAAATAGAGGGAATTGGGATGTTTGGGTGGAAAAAATGATAAGCAGAAATTGTGATAAAAAGATGTCCATGTTTTCAATTGTAGAGTTAAATGGTAGGTTGTAGCTCTCATTAAAAGTGCTTTTTTTAAAATAAGAGGCATATTTGTATATAAAGGTAATCCTATGCATTTTGTTTTGAACATCGAGAATTTGAAGTAAAACTGATATATTCAAGAGAAGAATCAAATACAGTTTTGACATTCAATAGAAATATTAGGTAGTTATATATATATATATGTGTGTGTGTGTGTGTGTGTGTGTGTGTGTGTGTGTGTGTGTGTGTAGTATTTGATATTCCAGGATTTTCCTAGGGCTGTGAATGCATGAACTCAAGGGCATTCTGGAAACACAAAGAGAAAATTTATCTTGGAAAAGAATGTGGACTGTTACAGGTAATCAGATTACGGGTGCTTCTAGAGGAACGCTTGAATTTGGTGCTGTGTAGATACAAGGAAGGAGAGAGAAAAGGAAGTGTCAAAAATGTAGAGGAAAAATGGGATAATGCTTGTTTGTAAAATCATACAGCACTAATGTATCACTGAGGGCACAGTGAATACTTAATGCCACCAGTAACTCAGAACAGGACTGAAATGTTTCAGTTGATCCCCCCTTGCCTCTGTGTGTGTGTGTGTGTGTGTGTGTGTGTGTGTGTGTGCGCGCACATATGGCACTCCTCCACATGAATAGAGTTCAGAAGACTAGGTCAGGTGCTGGTCATCTTCTTTGCTGAGACAGTCTCTTGTTTTTCACAACAATTGCCAGGTTAACTGGCACAGGCACTTCCTGGGAAGTCTCCTGTCTCAGCATCTTGCTGTAAGAGCCCTGGCATTATAGAAACACATTGTCTTAGTTGGTTCTTCCATTGGGACAAAACACCACAACTAAAAGCTACCTGGGAAAAAAGGATTTATTTGGTTTATGCTTTGTGTCAGGGATAGAACTCAGGCTAGAACCCCAAAGTAGGAACTAAAGAAGAGGCCATGGCAGCACTCGGGAGGCAGAGGCAGGCAGATCTCTGTGAATTCGAGGCCAGCCTGGGCTACCGAGTGAGTTCCAGGAAAGGTGCAAAGCTACACAGAGAAACCCTGTCTTT
Source organism: Neotoma lepida (assembly GCA_001675575.1). Classification (NCBI taxonomy): domain Eukaryota; kingdom Metazoa; phylum Chordata; class Mammalia; order Rodentia; family Cricetidae; genus Neotoma; species Neotoma lepida. The sequence continues at coordinate 16,303 of LZPO01045838.1, read as the reverse complement.
AAAAAAACAAAAAAAAACAAAAACAAAAACAAAAACAAAAAGAAAAACTGAGTAAATGAACAGGAACCTCAGANCATTTACTTACCCTCTTTTCTTAGCTTGCTCAACTTCCTTTCTTACATCACTCAGGCCTACCTGTCTAGGGGTAGCACTTCCTCCAATGGGCTGGTCCCTCCCACATCAGTCATAAATTAGTAAATACCCTATAGACTTGAAAACAGATCCATCTAATCCAGGCATATTTTTTTTTCAACTGAGGTTCTTCCTCCTAGTTAACTCTAGTTTGTGTCAAGTTGATATAAAAAAACAAAGCAGGACAAAGGTGTTGCCACATCTGGTTGTACTGATTTCTAGTTATTGTAACTCATGTCCTAACACTGACACAATGAGCATTTATCACCCCAGTCTGGTAATAAACATTAAGTGGAAAAGCTTGCTTCCATTCATGAGTTCAGAGGTTTCAGGCTGTCTCCATTCAGCTCTATTATTTTGGGGCTTGTGGCAGTACTTTGCATCCTAGTGGGTGCATATGGCAGAGGAAACAGTTTACCTCATAACAACCAAGGAGCTAAAATAAAGAGAGCAAATGATCCAGGTCCAGATATTCCCTCAAATGGCATGGCCCTGATGACCTAATCCCTCTTCCTAGGCTTCAGTTTTTAGAATTCTACTGCCTCCAAGTAGCACCAAGAGCTGCAGACCAAGCATTTTACCTTGGGCCTTGGAGGTGTATTTCAGATCCAAGCTATAGCAAAGGGAGCTCTATGCAGTCAATACAATAGTAAGGGCTCTTTCAGAAGTATGATCCATTGGATTATATCTTAGTGTGTGGACATGAGAAAGAAAGCAAAGAAACAAGAGAATAGAAGACTAGACACCTAATTTGAGAAATGACTCCACAGTGAAGGTAGACAGATAGAAGAGAAGACAGGAAAGTAGTTATAGGTATGAAAATTTGAGTGAGCACATTTTCTTTATTAAAAGGGGAAGAATTTGAATATATAAAATAATAACAAGTGTAATCATATAAAGAACAGCAACAATGCTGGATAGAATCCCTCGGAGACTGAGACACAAGTATCCAACAGAAAAGCAATAATTGACAGTTTAATGGTTCTTGAGAATAACATTGCAAGGATCTCTCTTTATGGAGAAGAATGACCAATCAGCAGGCATGTTTAATTCTTCTCTAATTACATTTCATTCATACATAGAATGCCCTGAAAAGTGGGCCAGCAGGGAGGGCAGCCACAGAGATTACAATTGTCATGCAGCATAACCCAGTGAGTTAAGGAGAGAAATGGCAGGTAGTGCTGAATGATGTTCTGTATTTGTATAGTATATTTACATGGTATCTTCTATATTGCTTGACGCCTGCCAGAATGAGTTCAGAGATGTTCAGAGATGGCATGAGGAATATGGATAATTGATATATTGCCTATAATTAGGCTTAATCACAAACAACAACAACAAAAAATCACTCACAAACAACAAACATGAGCCATGAATAAAAGTAAACTAAGCAAATNTCTGTGATAATCCCAANGTTTGGGTTGGTCTTGCCTTTGTTTTCAGTCTCATTTTGTTCCTCTTCTCTGTGCAGCTTCTTTCCCTCATTCCCTGAATGAAGTAAGACCTTCCCAGCATTCCAGCCATTATTCCACAATTTAATGGGCTAGAAAGAGAAAGACTAAGCATAATACATCCTCTTTCTCCAAAGTAACTTCCCTAAACTGCACCAGTTGTATGGCTACTGTTACCTGACAAATATGCTGAGAAATTTACTTATTCCAAGTGGTCACACACAAAGACAAAATTTACATTTTTTTTGTTATTGAGTAAGAATGCAAGATTAGATCCTAGCAGAGGTCAGAGGGTAACTGTGGAAGAACAATGCCGATAGTGGATGGTGCTTGTAGGTGTTAAAAAACAGCAATCTGGGTGGAAACAAAGGCTTCAGTGGAAGCAGGGGGTTTACATTGGATGTTAGGAGGTAGAGCAAGTATAAATTATAAAGTAAGCAAGGTGTAGTTGACAATGTCCTTGGACATGAGGTAAGAACTGAGATGAATCTGGTAATTAGATGTTACTGTTGTTCCTAAGGAGAGTAGGACTTGGAGTAGGGAGGTAACTTGTCTCAGGTACCGAAGCTTTTGATGAATTGGAAAGGGTTATCAGAAGCATGAAAATGACAATATCAGAGAACAGAAGAGGCTGCTACTAATGAATGCCAGGAGCCTTTAATGGATGGGTTTAAAAAAATGATCCTGATGGATTAATCTGGGAGGAGGAATGGGAATGGATGATGATTCTGGACTGTGTCTAGTATGAAGATCTGAGATTTGGAAAAGCAAACTGTTCTAGGTTTCAGAATTAAGAGAATTGATGCCTTCAAAAGATAGCCAGGTGCCAGGTAAGGTAACGAGAAATGAAAAACAGAAAAGTGTGGGTACTGAGCTGCAGCTTTACAGAGAGGGGTATCTCTGGGAGGAGGAGAGGGGCAAAGGCCAGGATGAAGTGGATTTAAAAGATGTACATGAATACAGGAGTAGGGAGATGATAAATGGGAGGAGTACATCCTAACAGGAAGGGGAGGTAGTGCATGCTCCTCCACCGTCACCTTGACTTGGAAGTGCTCTGAGTTCTGCACGTCAGTGGAATTGTTACTATGGTGAGGTGATGACAGAGCCAGGTGACAAAGTCAGAGATTCCACACTCTTTAGAGACAAGAGGAAGTAAAGTCACACTGAAGGCTCAGGGGTTGCTTACCAGGAACTTGAAGGCATCAATTTCTATCAGTTAGTTTACTGGTATATTAGAACAGGTACCAAAATATTCATTTGAAAAAAATTAATTAAATTTAAAATGTCTCATTGCCAATCTAAGGTAATTAAAATTATTATTATATAAAATATAAACACATGAAACAAAATTCTGAATCACTACTTTTTTCATTTTTAAAAGAGCTCTTCTTTTTAAAGAACAGGACAACATTATATATTATGTATTGCATATGTAAAATGAATGCATTTGGGTTTCAAAAAAGAAATTTAGTCAAAGGTTGTTTGCATTATAATTTTGGTTATTTATTTATTTTTGTAGCACATGGGTATGTCTTGCAGTCACACCTCAAGGTTTAAGGCAGATAATGCATCATAAACATTATTTAATATCACTTTAACAGTAGCAGGATCTGGTGNCACAGGCTTCTATAATCCTAGCAATCAGGAGACAGAGGCAAGAGGATTGCTGCAAGTTTGAGGCCATCTTAGTCTGCACAGAGAGATAGTCTCAATAAAGCAATGCAGTACAAATCAATGGCTGTGACACGTAATCCAAGCATACCCTCATTTATCACAGTGTTAGCATTTCGGTGGCCTCCCAGGATCAGGAGCAGTTGAAACTGAAGATAAAGTTGGAAATCTGCCTACAGTCTGTTTCTGGAGGGAATATCTAAGTGTGAAGCAGCCCAGTGCCCTCCTGTCAATCATGGAGCTAGGCTGGGTTAGAGATATCTAGTCTGAAAATCCAGTTAACCTCCCTAATATACATAGACTCTCCTGTCACCTTGAGACAAGTCAGTTGAGAGCAGGAAAGGGACAACCCTGTGTTTTATTTTGTGATGGTCACACCTCCATTTAATCATGCTGGTGTATTACAGAGCACCTCCAGGGAAGCCTCTAGAGACCTGGATCTCATCTGTTTCACCCCTGCATTCTTTGTACATTGAGAATCCTGCAGCACACACTGGATCTTCTGTATTCATTGCTGGATTAGCATACAGCAAATAAATCATTCCTTTTCCTCAGATATAGTGAGATTAGAATCTTTTTTTAAAAAATGCCTTATTTGTCATGACAAGAGTGGTACATAAAAACACCTTAATGTGGGGGAGGAGTGCCTCATAATCATTGCAATGAACGAGTACCCTCAAGGGTGGCCATGCCAATGGGAGTGGCCTCTTTAAGGGATGAGTGTTGAGCAGGAGGCTGAAGCCAGCTCAAGTAGAACTCCTCTCATTTATATAGTTGGAACACTCAGGTTAGAGTGACATGTCTTTGGATGTTTTTATTATCTCTATAAACCAAAGTTCTGAAGTGTATCAGGNCGCACAGCCAGACTTTCACTATGAATAATGAACTTAAATGAGGCCTTTTGTGTGATTATCTGATGAGTCATTCCAATGCAGTCCTCATTTGGAGATGTAGGAGAGAAGAAAAAACAAACAAACAAAAAAACCAACACAGAATGTGTTTGGATGGCATCTTTGATTCATGGCCTTTCCTTTATGATTTATTATTCTGATATACCCAATTTGAAAAGCAAATAGATTGATATTCAATGATAGACTATTTTGCTTTTGTTTGGAAAAATAAACATGTTGGCTAGCCTGAAAGAAGTATGAACAGCCAGGGGACATTTCTTTCTTATGATCCAACCGGAAGCAGAATTGACTCAAAAAATTAGTGGGTTTTTAGATAAAAAGAAAAGAAACAAAAACCTTTCATGGAAGCTTTTTATTCATTTCAGAAGTAACAGTTACATGCCAGCTTAATCTAATGTCACATCTTTTACTAAAGTCAGTAGAAAAACAACACAGTAGGAACTGGTTCTATATGCTTCTGAGAATACAGCGTGTGTTACAGGAAGTGACTGAAGAACAAATAAAGGCCTCATAATAAACGGACATGAATATCAAGCCACTCTGAACCTGAAAGGTAAGAGGACCCATTGAGGACTTCAGAAGGTCAGAATTTACCTGCTTTCTTAGTCTGCTTTCTTTTGCTCTGATAAATACCATGAGGAAAAACAAGCTGGGGAGGGGTGGCTTTATTTGGCTTACTTTCAGGGCAGACCTCAAGCAGGAACCTCAGAGACCACTGAGGAAAGAATGCTGCTTATTGGATTGTTTTCTTTTTTTTCCTTTTTTTATTATTATTAAGAATTTTTTAAATTCATTTTGCATATCAACGACAGATCTGCCCTCTCTTCCCTCCTCCTACCCCTCAGCCTCCCTTCCCCATCCCACCCCCCCATTCCCTCCTGGTTTATTTTCTTAGATCATACAGAGACACATGCCCAGGATGGCAGCAACCATAGTCGCCTGGGACCTCCCACAACAATCATCTTTCAAGAAAATACCTCACAGATTTGTTGATGAGGCACAAGATAAAATGTATTGCCTGTACCTCTCAGACTGTTCCTTAATATTCTAGGGTTGTTCATCTTATAAACTTGCTACATTCTCTCCTCTGCTTCGCTTCCCACCATTTCTTCTTGGTCTACCTTCCCTGGAGTATATGGGAATGAATGATTTGTTCTCCTTGGGTATTTGAGTTTTAAAATTGTGGGCTCCGCATGTAAATGAGACCAGGAACTGTTTTTCTTTTTCTGTCTGGCTTGTTTCAGCTGGCATAGTGTCCTCCACTTTCTTCCATGGTTTAGCCTGGTCTGTAGAGCTGAGTATTCCATTGCATGCAAGAATTGGTTTCTTAATCCATCTTCCAATGAACACTGACACTGTTACTACATTTTGGCTACTGAGAGTGACTCTTTGGTGGCTATGGGAATGTAAACACCATCACAAGCTAGGATGATGTTATTTCCCTGTTATCACAACTTGATTATTGAGAATGACTCTTTGATGGCTGTGCGAGTGTAGACACCCTTATAGGCTGTGATGATGTTACTTTTCCTCTGTTCATGCTTAGGAGAGTAATTTCGGGACACATTACCAATCTATAATTATCTGTTCAGAAGCCACTATGTTGCTTTTTATATTGGTAATGTGCCAGCATTCCCTACAATAGAACACAATAGTTTCCTTATCCTCATGCTCTTACTAACATTTTTAACCTTTACTTAAAATGATTGGTGACTTTCCCAATTGTNATCAGAGAGCCTTCATACAGTAACGGATGGAAACAGATGCAGAGACCCACAGCCAAACATTAGGCTGAGCTCCGGAATCCTGCTGAAGGGAGGGAGGAAGGATTGTAGGAGCCAGAGAGGTCAAGGACATCACAATAAAGTCCACAGAAACAACTAACCCACCTCATAGGAACTCATAGAATCTGAACCAACAACCAAGGAGATTGCATGGGACTGACCTAGGCCTTCTACGTGTATGTGACAGTTGTGTAGCTTGGTCTAATTGTGAGACTCCTAACAATGGGAGCACAGGCTGTCCCTAATGCTTTGGCTGGCCCTTGGGAACTGATTC
>LZPO01045837.1:0-21752 GCA_001675575.1 Neotoma lepida | reverse complement strand
AGACTATAAACAAGCCTGGTTTATTTTTCCAGTTTCACAGGTAACTACTCTAGTGCTATTGTTAGTCATTTTCATCAACCTGTTATGGTCCGAGGCTCCAAATCAACCCAAGCAGACACAAGAGATTACCACAAGGCAAGATTTAATTCAGGGCAGCACAAAAGAAGGGGGGAAGAGAGGGGGCTGATCGATCAGGGTCACAGAACAGACTCGGGAGCTGAACTGGGACCCTAAATGCCAGTTGAAGCAAGTATTTAAGCACAAAAATCACAAACATTTGTTGCCAGGTTACAGTTACAATTTTCACCAATCAGGATTTAGAGATTAGAGGTTACCTTGAAATTTTCATCATTGTCGATGATATACAATGCAAGCCTTTCAGTCCAACCAATCAGATTCCTTTGTTCTTTCTGTTTTTGAACAGAACAATGTTTCTAGAGAAATAAAAATGTGTAATGACTATTTCTATAGTTTAAGGAGGAGGTGGGTCAGCTATTGGAAGGTTCCCGGCTCCCCTAGGGAACTGTATTTTCACCCTACAGGTAAAATAGATTCTGAAGTCAAAATGACAGTACTTAGGCCCACGTGCTTTTGCCTGCTTCCTTCAAACCTTTTGAGGCTAAAAAGGGTTCCTTTCAAACTCTGACCTGTGGCTCCCCACAGAGTTTTCCTGTAGCTCTCCTTAGCTGCTTGATTTCATTCCACATCTAAGATGGCGAGAAAATAAAATGTCATATGAAATTTCTTAATAAAATTATGTAACTCCCTAGTAAAACTGAGGCCTTGTATGCGTGTGTGCATGCATACGTGCGTGCCTGTGTGCGTGCGTGCGTGTGTGTATGTGTGTGTGTGTGTGTGTGTGCGTGTGTGTGTTTAAAGCTTCCATTTCTCTCATCAGCGAAGCTGCCCCTAGTTGGCTTCCTCGGCTTCTGTGAGTTACTTTCCCTCCTCTTCTGGCCAGGCTCCTGTAGGAAGCATGCAGAAACGGCTTAGGTCCTATTGGCTCAGCTTCCGGTTTTGACCTAGGGGAGCAAGGAAAGAAGCAGCGTGGTGCCACGCTGAGAAATGTCTGACAACGCTATTCTCTACCCTTTGACTCCAACTCTTCATCTGATTTCCATGGAAAATAAAAACCTTAATTTTTGTGGGAAGATGATTCAGTGGTTAAGAGCAGTTGCTGCTCTCGCAGGAGACCTCAGTTCTGTTGCAAAGATACACATCAGCGGCACACAACAGTCTTTAACTCCAGTTCTAGAGGCTCCAATGTTCTCTTCTGTCCTCCTTGGTCATTCACTCAGGTGCACAAAGCCACATGCAGACACATACATATATGCACAACAAAATATTTTAATTAAATATTATTAGACATAATAAGAAATAACTGAGTCTGACATACAATTTCTTTTTTATTTTTTCTTACTTATTCTTCTCTCATACAATACATCCGAACCACAGTTTCCACTCCCTCCACGCCTCCCATCCCCCACCTCCACTTTCCCTCTATCTACTCATCCTCCATTTCCCTTCAGAAAAGAGCAGGCCTCCCACGGATATCAACCAAACAAGATGTAACAAGATACAATAAGACTGGGCACAACCCCTCATATCAAGGCTAGACAAGGCAACTTCGTAGGAGGAAAAGGGTCCCAAGAGCAGTCAAAAGAGTCAGAGACAGCCTCCACTCCCACTGTTAGGAGTCCCACAAGAACAACAAACTATTCTACCATTACAGATATGCAGAGGACCAAGCTTAGACCCATGCAGGCTCCCCAGCTGTCGCTTCAGACTCTGTGAGTTCTATGAGCCCTGTTAAGTTGATTCTGTGGCCATGTTTACCTGTTGTCCTTGACCCTTCTGGCTCCTGCAATCCTTCCTCCCCCTCTTCTGCAGGGTTCCCGAGCTCCACCCATGTTTGGCTGTGGGTCTCTGCATCCGTTTCTATCAGTTTCTGGGTGAAACCTCTTTGATGACCACTGAGCTAGGCAAAGGCTTTGTGGTTGGGTTCATGTCCCAATCCCACTGGAAGCCTTGCCTGGTTACAGAACATGGCCAGTTCAGGCTTGACATCCCCCATTACTAGAAGTCCTCACTAGGATCACCCTCATAGATTGCAGGGAGTTTCCACTGCACTAGGTTTCCACATCACCCCCCAAGTGCCTCCCAATCCCAGTTGTCTCTCCCCATACTCTCTCCATGCCCCCTGCCTGATCCCTCTATTTCCATCTCCACCTGCTCCCAGTCCATCCACAAAATCTATTCCACTTCCCCTTCCTAGAGAGAACCATGTGTACCCCCTTGAGCCCTCCTTATTATTTAGCCTCTCTGGGTCTATGGATTGTAGCATAGTGATCCTTTATTTTACAGCTAATATCCACTTATGAGTAAGTACATAGCATGTTTGTCTTTCTGGGTCTGGGTTACCTCACTCAGGACGATGTTTTTCCAATTCCATCCATTTGCCTGCAAATTTCATGATGTCATTGTTTTTAACAACTGAGTAATACTCCATTGTGTAAATGTACCACATTTTCTTTACCCATTCTTTGGATGAGGGACATCTAGGCTGTTTCCAGTTTCTGACTGTTATAAATAAAGCTGCTATGAACATAGTTGAGCAAGTGTCCTTGTGGTAGGATGAAGTGTCCTTTGGGTAAATATGCCCAACACTAGTATAGCTGGGGTTTGAGGTAAATCAATTCCCATATTCTGAGAACCCATCGTATTGATTTCCGTAGTGGCTGTACAAGTTTGCAGTCCTACCAGCATTAGAAGAATGTTCCCCTTGCTCCACAACCTAACCAGCACTGTCATACAATTTCTAAAATAATCTATCTAATAGAATCACTGAATTTCATGTATTTTTCTAGAGACTGTGTAATAGCATATAAAATGTATAATGAAATGAATATCATGGTTTTAAGTACTAACTATGTTGATGACTCCTAAATGGATTCCTCCAGCTACAATTTCTGGTGAAGCCCTAAATTCATATATCCAAGTGAGTCCTTAAAATCACCATGTGATATCTGAGAGTGCTGCAAAGTTAACCTGTCCAAGAAGGAAAAGGAGCCTAATGCCTTCTGCCAAAGCTGGTTCCTATCTCCTCTATCTTGGTCAGTCAAAGCAGAAGTCCTATGGGATCACTGTCTCCCTGAAATTCCTTCCACTATATTAATTCATCAGTTAATAATGTCAGCTTTACTGCAAATAGGCCCTTGATCTCACTCCCTCCATTTCTTCAGGAAAACTACTTCTAGCCTATGGCCATCATTTTCTAGCTGGCCACCCTACTTTCCATTTTCTCCTCTAGTTCTCTATAGTTCATTCTCTACCCAGTACATCAAATTAGCCTTTAAAATTAGAAATCACATATCATTTTCCAGATAAGAATGCTCTAAGAGATGCCTGGCACTAAATATAGACATTAACTACATGACACTCCAAAATTCCACCATTTGATGTATGCTGCCTCACTCCCCACACCACACTTCCCAGCTATAGACACAGGGACTGTCCTGCTACCCTCAGATAGACTCAGTATGTTCCCAAATAGAATCTGGGGTTGGCCTTTCTCTACTTAGAACATTCTCCCTTCAACCTTGCCAGCTGGCTCTTTGTCATCCAAGTTTTAGTTCAAAAGTTGATTTAGAAGACCCTTCATTGGCCACTCATTCTGTAAGAGCACCCCACATTCAGGTTACTCATATAACTTCTTCTCACATTCATNGCTCTCATTGCCCTCTGAAACAGTGTTAGTTTATGTACAGACTATCTGATCCCTCCCTAACATGTCAGCTAGATGATTATAAGAAAACAGACTATCTGTTCATCATTGTTGTGTCCTCAGTGCTCAGAAAAATGTGGTCATGGACACCTGCTAAAAGGACAAGTATCTTATATCCTGTAGTAGGTTCTTTCTTACCTTCAGCAGGAATATTTTCCTCCCCCACACTATCTTCTTCTGACAGCTCTGGGGAAAGTGTGCTTGGTTGGAGGAGTTGTACTCTCCTCCGAGAAGAACTGGAAACCAGCCTGGTCAGCTAAAAAGTAGTCTCTCAATTTTTCTCCAAAAGAACACTGAGAAAAAATGAATGTCATTCCATTCATTCCAATACAGTATTATTTGACAAAGGGGTGTTGTCACGTTAATTTAGAATATAATTTTATCTAAATCTTTGTGTGATGGTAAACCTTATCATCTTGATTGTGTTGAGAGATGCCTTGGCAGTTTTAGTAAATATTTCTGGGTGAGTTTATGAAAGCATTTCCAGAAGCAATTAATTCAAGAGAACTCTGACCTAATAAATGGTTTGATCTACATATCATGATTTGGATGCATTATTGGGAGGTAGTGGAAGTGTAGGGCCTTGCTGGAAGAACTGAGTCACTGTAGAAGAGTCCTTGAAGTATATTTTGAGACTCTGGCCCCTTCTACATTTCTCTACTTCCTGGCCATTAGGGGATATGTAAAAATGTAAAAATTCCCAGCACCTTGATTTTCTGCCTTGCTTCAGGACCAAAGTAATTGATTCACTCAACCATGGGCTGAAACCATGAGGATTCAAAATAAACCTTCCTTTAAGTTGTTTCTCACGGGTGCTAGGCACAGTGATGCAAGTTCAGTGCAGAGCAGTGTTACCAGGAAAGGAATCAACACCGTGGCTGTTGCTGCTGCATGCTTTTAGCTGGATTTACATCGAGAATTGTGAGCAAANAGTAAAGTGGGAAGATTTGGAAAGCTTGGCCAGAAAAGGAGCAGGCTCAGAGATGAGGGCAAGGAGGTCATGGTGGATGAAATGGACACCATTAAAAAAAAAGCCAAGGATTTAACATTCCAACAATAGGTGACATACTTTTCAGGACACTTCAGGAATCATAAGAGCCTATCTGTCTCAAGGGGCATAGGTATAAATACGTAAATTCCTTAAAAAGAGTTTCTTTTGATGAGGCCCACTAGTGTTCCCTGCTTGCATAGGATCATTCAATGTTTTCCCAACTTTAGCCACCCAGGCATGCAGAGGCTACGGCAACCATGGTCTGAAAGNGTATTCCACCTGCTTGAGCTTGCTGCACACATTGGCATCATTCACTTGGCACTGCTTTTACAGACATGCAGAATGTAAGAGTTAGGGATTGTAGATGGTTTTTATCCAGATTTCAAAGGAAAACCTGGTAACAAGAATCAGAAGTCCCATGGAGAACTCCTGAAAAGATCATCTATGAAGCTGTTGGAGTAAAGCTGGTGGTATCAGGAATATGAAATATTGCAGAGGAAAGCTGGAGGTAACAACAGAGACACTCCAGAAAAGAAGATGTGTGGTCTGGAACCAAGAAGACAGTGGTATGGAGGAGTACCTACTCATGTTCATATCGCCATTGACCCAGATGCCAGGCAAAGATCTGAAGGATTTAAAGTTTGCCCTTCTGGANCTTGGTCTTGTTTTGATAATGATTCTCCCTTGTCCTTACATTTCTCTCCATTGGAATGGAATGTGTTCTCTGACCCAGATTGTATATTGCAAGTATATGGCTTATTTATTTTATGCNTNGNAGGNATATTGGAGATGCACACGCTATGGTACTTATATGGAGGTCAGAGGACAACTCTGTAGAGTTGATTCTCCCCTTCTACCTTTACTCGGATTCTAAGACTCAAACTCAGGTTTCTAGGTTTGTGCAATGAATGCCTTCGCTTAATGAACTCTCTCATTGGCCTAGCCTTTGTTTCTTAATTTATAAGGGCTTTTAGCTAAGATTTTATCTTGAGTTTCAAGAGGAGACTTTGGGATTGGACTTTGGAACAATGTTAGAATTATTAGGGCTTTAGAGGGAAATGGTGTGTTTTTGTTATATACAAGGTTTGTGCTATGTAGGATTATGGCCTTGTCATTGGTTTAACTTGAGAATAAATACAGTTTAAGAGGAATTGTTGGATGTCACATTGACAAGAATTATATTTGTAATGGTTAATATTTGTTGTCAACTTGATTGGATTAAGGATGCCTATGATTTCCGAAGTGGCTGTACAAGTTTGCACTCCCACCAGCAGCGGAGGAATGTTCCCCTTACTCCACATCCTCTCCACATAAGCTGTCACCAGTGTTTTTTATCTTAGCCATTCTGACAGGTGTAAGATGGTATCTCAGAATCATTTTGATTTGCATTTCCCTGATGACTAAGGATGTTTAGCAATTCCTTAAACATCTTTTGGCCATTTGAGATTCTTCTGTTCAGAATTCTCTGTTTAGATCTATACCCCATTTTTAATTGGATTATTTGGTATTTTCATGGGTTCTTGAGTTCTTTATATATTTTGGAGATCAGCCCTCTGTCAGATGTGGGGTTGGCAAAGATATTTTTCCATTCTGTAAGCTGCCGTTTTGTCTTATTAACCATGTCCTTTGCCTTATAGAAGCTTCTCCATTTCAGGAGGTCCCATTTATTAATTGTTGCTCTCAGTGTCTGTGCTACTGGTGCTATATTCAAGAAGTGGTCTCCTATGCCAATGCGTTCAAGGCTACTTCCCACTTTCTCTTCTATCAGGNTCAGTGTGACTGAATTTATGTTGAGGACCCTAAGAGGGANGCATGGATTGCCCTGGGAAAGGGAAATAGATGAGCTCTCCTGAGTAAACTGGNGGTGGGAGGGGATGAAGATGAGAACATGAGTGATTGAGATGGTTGAGTTGGGGGAGGGNCAGAGAGGGAGNGCAATGAAAGAGATATCTTGATAGAGGGGGCCCTCATGGAATTACAGAGAAAACTGGTGCCAGGGAAAATCCCAGGAATCCACAAGGATGACCCCAGCTAACACTCCTAGCAATAGTGGAGAGGGTGCCTGAACTGGCCCTTCTCCTGTAATCAGATTGGTGACCACCCTAATTGTCATCATAGAACCTACATCCAGTAACTGATGAAAGCAGATGCAGAGATCCACAGCCAAGCATTGGGCCGAGCTCTGAGAGTCCTATTAAAGAGAGGGAGGAGGAATTGTACCAGCTGGGGGTGGGAGGGGGGTCAAGGTCATGATGGGGAAACCCACAGAGACAGCTGATCTGAGCTGGTGGGAGCTCATGGACTCTGGACCGACAGCTAGGGAACCTGCATGGGACTGACCTAGGCCCTCTGCATGTGGGTGACAGTTGTGTAGATTGGTCTGTTTGTGAGGCCCCTAGCAGTGGGACCAGGATCTGTCCNTGGCACATGAGCTGGTTCTTTGGAATCTACTCCCTATGGTGGGGTGCCTAGCTCAGCCTTGATGCAGGGGGGAGGAACTTAGTCCTGCCTCAACTAGATATGCCATGCTTTGTTGACTCCCATGGGAGGGCTTACCCTTTCTGAGGAGTGAGGAGGTAGAAAGAAGGAGCGGGGAGGAAACGTGAGGAGAGGAGGGAGGGGAAATGGTGGTTGGTATGTGAAATAAATTTTAAAAATTAACAAAAGATGCCTATGAGATTAATAAAACACTCCTGTGAGTGTTTATGTAAGGGCATTTCTAGAGTAAAATAGTTTAGATGGTGAGGGTTCTGGCCAATCTATAGTTTAATTCATTGATGGATTAATGGAATTAATTCNAGTAATGGAAACTTTTGGAGGTANGGCCTGGATTGAGAAAGTAGTTGACTGGGCATGTCTTTAAAGACTATATCCTGTCCAGGATCCTTCCTATTGTATCTTGCTGGTTCCTGGCTACCATGTAGTAAGCAGCCTCCTCCCGTACATGTCCCTGCCCCAATGTCCTGCCTTATCACAAGCCACCACAATGAAGCAAACAAAGCTGTGGGAGCCTGTGCAAGAAAGCTGTAGGTTTACTATGAACCATGGATGCGGCAGAGCACAGAATATTCTTCCCATACGGAGTTTTTCTAGAAAGAAATGCATGAACTATAAGTGGATACACTCAAAAGCAAGGACAGGAAGGGAATGCCCTGATGTGTCCACAGTATCTTTGCGGGAAAAGTAGAAGCCTGGGAGGGATATCCTTGTCTCTTTCACATGACCAAAGATGGTAAGACATAACACCAGGTGTATTCCCTCTCTGTATTTGTGTTTGTTTAAGGTGACTGTGAACATCACTTCATGTCTGGCTTAGTTTAATAATAAAAATGAGAAGTACTTTGTTTGTACAATGTTTNAGCTCAAAAGCTTCAAGTCCCCTGATCACCCCATTCAGATCATTGGCATTTCTGTTGATTCAAGGAGACTCAGCCTTGCTGGCTGGGGCAGATCAACACAAAAACATTATTTTACACCTCCGAGATCATGGACCAAAGCAATCCTCACGTTAAGTTGTGGTCTTGGTTAACTTACATCAATTAATACAGGGTGGAACTATGAAGGAGAAGGTATAGTTGGAGAGAGTAGGTTAAGGAGGTAGGATCCTTGAAGGATGTCGTCCTCTGCCTCCCCTGTCTTGTCCCAGGCCCAAAGTGATGAATTCAGGCATTCATTGCACAAACTTAGAAACCTGAGTTTGCTTCCTAGAATGCTGAGCCAAATACATCTCACCTCTTTAAACTGTTTTTCTTCTCGGGTGTCTNTTACAATGATGAAAAGTCAGACTAATGCAATCTTGGTGCAAGAAGTAGTGTTCACTTGGGGTACAATGTATCATGTCACTCAGTTGGCAAAGGCAGGTGTGACTGTCAACCAGTCAACAAGGCCAGGCTTACTGTCTGTCAGGAAAGCTGCCTTCATCTTGCCATTCAAACCTGTGATAACTCATAGCCCATTCAAAGCCCNTCTCTTCCTTTACTTGAAACCTAAGATGCATAGTTAAACTGCANGCAAAGCTCTTCCAGAAGTTTTTTCCTTGGATGAAATGNGTACCAAATTCAGCATTTTGTGTGACTCTTTTCTTTTGTTGATAGTGAGAGAAAGTGTATCGTTAAGTATAAGTTATTTTAACNCCACACCTCACATATTAGTATAGGCTTTTCCATCTGTGTCAGTTAATCTTCCTCCTACTATAACAAGATATTTGAGATCCTCAACTGATCAAGAGAAGTGTCTGTTTCAGCTAAAGTTTTGGCCCTNATGCTTTGAGCCAGAAGCAAGCAGCACATCACTACGGAAGCACAAAACTGCTTACCTTGTGGCTAGGAGGAGAAAAAGGAAAATATCTGTGGCCCAGCCTCTCCCTATCCCTTCAAATCCATGACCCTGAAACACTGAAGGTCATCTCCTAGGACCCATTTCTTAAAAAGTCACCACTTCCAAATAGTGCCAAGGTAGAGGTTAAGATTTAACACCTGGGGCTTGAGGGAGACATTGAAGCTCTAAACCATGCCATGCTGCTCCTGGTCCCCCATGGTAAAAGGCCATCTCCCAATATGAAATGAAGCCAGTCTACCNTAAGAGTCAGATGGTCCTAACTGTTCCAGCTGGCTCTAATGTCTACATCCAAAGTCGTCTCTGAGATACAAGGCAAATTCAACTGTGAGCCCCTGTTAAAAAAAAATCAAAAAAGTTACAGACCTGAAGATGAAGCGGCCCAGAGGAAACATTCTGAAAGGAAAGAACAAGCTGGGGGTTGAGCTCAGTTGTTTTCCAGCATGACAGAGGCCCTAATGTGAAGGGAAGAATACAGAAATAAGGAGAAATCATACTAGAGCAAGATGGAAGCCAAGCAGGAAAGGATGTAGTCCCATAGTTCTGTTTATCATACAGGGAATACTGTGGTGGGACGTGAGCCGACACGTGTTTGGGAAGGACCACCTCTAAGGCTGTGCAGGTTACAGCCAACATGGCTGCTCTCTCAGGCTGGCTCCATGAGAATGAGTAAATTGCCGTGTGGTCTTCATCTTAGGTGAACATCTCCTTTGAACTGAAACCACTACTCACACTTCCTCATGCATGATTCATTAGGAGGTATCACTCTGAAGCTGAGAAAATGAATGTCTCCCACAGGGAGCGTATGAATGGACCACACGGGGAATTTCCATTCAAAAGAATACTTTCACACAGATGTTTGGTTGAAAATGTTCAAACCACATTAGTAGTTTGAATTTCATTATTAGCCTTACTACAGGGCTAGCTTGTGGTCATAAATTCTCAGTGGTGACAATATATCACTGTGCTGGCTTGTCTTATGTCAGTTTGAAACAAGCTAGAGTCATCTGAGAGGAAGGAACCTCAAATGAGAAAACGCCCTCACGAGATGTCTGTAGGGGTTTTTCTTAATTAGTGGTTGATGGGGGAGGTTCCAGCCCATGCTAGATGGGGTTACCCCTGGGCAGGTGGTCCTGGGCTCTACAAGAAAGCAGACTGAGCAAGCCAGGAGTGAGCAAGCCAGGAGGAGCAAGCCAGAGAGCAGCATCCCTCCATGGCCTCTGCATTAGCTCTTTCCTCCAGGTTCCTGCCCTGTTTGAGTCCCTGTCCTGACTTCCTTCAGTGATTACAGTGTGGAAGTGTAAACCAAATAAACCCTTCCTCCCCAACTTGCTTTTCGTCATGATGTGCTGTCACAGCAATAGGAACCCTCACTAAGACATTTGACTATCTCTTCACAGCCAAATTCAACACAGACAAGCTTCTCCAGGGTTTCCTTTCATAGGGCATTTTTCATTAGCCATCTCTTCACTGAAGTTCTTAACCTTGGACTTCATGTAGGAGTCTCTTGTGTGAATTCCTACCTTCTCACACTCTAGAGCATGGAGGACTGTCAAGACACCAGCCAATCAGACTAGCCGCTGTCAAGATGCCAGCCAATCAGACTAGCCGCTGTCAAGACACCAGCCAATCAGACTAGCCGCTGACAACACAGGTAACTGTGAGCTCGCAATTTGGGGTTTTCCAGGATTTCCCTTATTCTATCACCTACTTGACATAAAGCACTCGCACAAGTGAATAGACACACACACACACACACACACACACACACACACGTGAGCATTGCTAAGTGCTTTGTATTGGGAAGAAAGTGTGCTGGCTGATGGATTTCTAGGTGAATCTTATGCTTATTCCTATTTCAAATCCACTAAACTGACAAAATGCCAATAGCTGTCAGTCCACTGGACCCTAAGTCTTTTTAGTTTAAATATCAAAATCCATTCGTATGGTCTTCTCGGATCATTCCAGTTAAATCTTTTATATAGTTTATCTGTGTAATTTATGGAACATTGACTTCCTACTGCCCTATACTATATATATATCATATGCAATAATAGTATGAAGTATGATTTATGCCTTAGGCAAACAACTGAAATACCTACTTTTGAAACCCTTCCTTTATTACTCCTTCCTCTCTTGAATGGGATAATTGCTTCATGAGCAGTGAGGGTGAATGGCTTGTTCTCTGTCATAGTAATGTTTTNCTCTGGTTGTCTTGCTTTTAAATGCTACAAGAAAAGACTGAAAGAAAGAACACTATCCTGATTTGACAAAATGTTCAGCAAGTCTCACAGACATAATAAAGACAGTATCTTACTCTTAAAGAATTTAATTTAGTGGCAGAATTACACTTAATGCTTTTTTCCTGTGTTGTGTGCCAATAAGAGAAAAAAAATTCTTTCAAAGCTGTCAATGGAAACCAAATTCAAGGTATTGAAAAGATGATGTGTCTTACAAAAAAAATCAATTTTCTATTTAATTCAGCACTATCTATTACAGGTAAGATAACCGTGGTAGACATGTAACCATTTGAAAAGTTTTCTGTGGCAAGGTACACCAGGGAGTCTCTTGAAGACGGAGTGTTTTTCTTTTCTGTGCTGTTAAAATAACTGCAAAAAACGTAGTCATCACTTCTGCCTAACTTTAATCCAAAAGCGAAGTCTAAATCTTCATGTCCTAAGCAAACTGCTACAGGGTGATTTCTCGGGTGCTGNGTGCTTTATATCACAACTATAAACCATAAGCAAAAGAGAGAGAATCCATTTAGCTCCCCGAGTCTACCCAGCTGAGTTGTCCCTTATTTACTGCCTTTTAATGAAATTTTTCATGAACATCAAGACCAGTCTCTCAACAAAGGAAATGCAGCTCTCAGAGCCAAGTACTCCGTAGCATGGNCTGTGCAAGGGAATGGCAATTTTTCTGCATGGAATTACCTAACAGATTGGATTGTTTTTAATACTTAGAGATGAGATTTTTAAATCAGTGAACATGCTGCTGTTGACTCTTCTGTGAGACACAAGCTTTCAGAAAGTTTGGCAAATATTTTAAACTGTCTTGTTTTCCATGTGACTATGAAATGAATCTTAGCACTGAGCACCCCAAATCTTTCTTCCTGGAAACACACACAATTTAAGGTGCCGCCCAAATTAAAGAAGTATTTTATAGAGGAGTGCTTAGGCAAGATATCAAAGATGTCAACATGTATAGTTCCACCTGTAAAAAATTGATTNGNCTGGCTCTTTTCTCATTTCTCTATATAGTCAAACTAAGTCAAAATATTGTCAATGTGCAGGATACATTGGGTTAGCAGTGGAAAAAATCAGACTCAAACTGTCCGGCACAATAAGGACATTTGTATCACATAATACAACATCCAGCAACAAAACAAGCTTAAAAGTTGGTNGAGTTGACTAGACCATCGCAGACCTAGGTTCTCTCTGTCCCTACATTCAGTCATCCACAGTGCAGTGGGGGTGACAGGAAGCTGCNTCACCGCAGGCTTCTGCCTTCGTGATTACAGGTTGATAGTGGCAACCAAGGTGACACATTTCCTTGTTTATGTTCAACAAGAAAATGAACCTCTCCCGNTCCCACTAATCCTCNCCTTCTGTCTGATTAGGCCAATTCCCAGATTAGCCAAAGTCCCTGGGAACTATCCAGGATCTGTGTCTTTGTCTGCTTTCTATTGCTCTAACAGAATACCTGACAGTGGGATATTTATAAACAAAAGAGATGTATTTAGCTCACCGTTCTGAAGGCTCAAAAATTCAAGATCGGGTACCAACATAGGCTCAGTGTCTGGTAAGAACTTGTTGCTGTTCCCTTCACTGCGGGGGGGGGGGGGGACAAGCAGGCGCATGGCGCATGTAGGAAAAAAAGGAGGCAGAACTTCCACATTAGCTGACCCATTCCCAAGAGAAAACCACCCATACAAAATGTCACCATCCCCATGATTGACTCATACCCCCCATTTAGCTGCACCTCCCAGTGCTACCACAGTAAGAAATTAATCCTCAACCTAAACACTCAATCTTGANACAGAGAGNAGGCGAGTGTCTGAGTAGGACCTTGAGTGGGAGACTGAGTCTGAAAAGCCACCCAAAACTCCATTACAGTCACCTATTCTGTTACACTGTGAGAGGCAGCCTCAGAAATCCTTTACTACATCTAGTAAGGTTTCTGTAATATTGAAAAGNTGAACATGTGGATTAAATCAACAGCAAAATCTCTACAGGGTTTTCTCTGACGTCATTTTCTCTTTTATTGGAAAGTGTCCGCAGTCACCGTTGTTGGAAATGATGGGATGAGTTGACATTTATACCTCATATGCTGAAAAGCTGTCTGAGAAAAGAGCAAAATATAAGCTTCAAGTTAAAAGACAAGAATGCTGTCCTCCTGTGGCGATGGGGACAGCAGGTGTGATGCTTCAGGATTCTATAAGGTGGGGCTTCCCAGACATAGCTCACTGAGGGTGGGAACAAGCTCACTGAGGGTGGGAACGCATAATCAGAAATACTGACTCCCCGGCACACGCTGGGCCTGGTCCATAATGTAATCTTTATGCCATAATTCTTGCAAAATTCCTATGCAGTAAGACATTGGTGCTTCCTCTGGTTTAAGGACTTGAACTTGATGGCTATAAATGTTTAAGCATTCTGGATAAGGGCATGCAGCAAATAGCCNGAGCCCAGATTAGAGTGAAACCGTCCCCTGCTTCTCCACCTAAGCAAAGAGGACGCTCAGAGAAGAGGAGGCCTGTGACCTGGAGAAAGACGNGAGACACTGTACTGAAGTACGTGCTTTGACGCTGGTGCTCTGTGAGGTTTGCAAGACACCAAGGTACATCAGATGGCAGAAGTTTATTACAAAAACACANAAGACAGGCCACCATGTCTGGTGCTCCTGAAGTTAGAAATTAACCATTGTTGTTATTTCTCAAGTGAAAACTCCTGAAGACAGGATCTGACTCGATCAGCATCCATCCCTGTCCTGTAGAGTGAACTCTCTTGTTGTCCTACCTCATCTTCCACCAGTAGCTGCTAAGGTAGACTTCATGTTAGGTNGGTGCCTGGAAGAAAGGAGTTAAAATACACTGAGCAAGGGACCACTTAGGGAGAGATCTCTACATAAGTCACATCCTTTTCAGAGAATTACGTCCTATCTTCTGTTCAATGAATGAGAGAATCAAAGAACACGGAGGACTCAGTGAGTGTCAGGAGCACATACGGGAAAAAAATGCAGCAAATCCAAAAACAAAATCATATCAGATAAACAGCCCTTATTATGTGCTAATAATTACTCTAAATACTTTATAGTCACTTAATGCAGTGGATAATTCCAGGATTAAATGCCCTAATCCCAAGTCTTCAGATGGAAAAAGTGAGTTACAATGGTGAAAAAATCTTGTCTGAGGTCACACACTAGCATGGCCACTTGGCTTTAGAGCATATGCTTTTACTGCCCTTTCACGGGTTTAGTAGAAACATGATTTTGTAGGAAAAAGAAACTTCTAGGGGCCAAGTATTGGAGAAGCAAAGTTAGACTTGAAAGGTAACACCAATATCATGTGGTTCTGAGAGTCTGGACTATGAAAATAGGACTGGGAGGCTAACGCTGAGATTCTTATAACAGGCCCAAGTGGGAAGCTAGGGCCTGTGTCTTCTGTGAAGAACAGGGAATTTCTGAGATATCTTGCTCACTCTGTGCTACCTCCTCAAACTAACCTGAGAAAGCAGCTCTGTGGTAGAGTGCTTGCCTAGAGTCCACAAGAGACTGGGTTTAGCCTCCAGCACCACACACACACACACACACACACACACACACCACACATACACACACACACATACACACACATATACACATATACACATACACACACGAATACACATACACACACACACACACATACACATACACATAGACACACACCCATAATAGCATGCTGTCCTTCAGACAACTCTGTATAGACTCTGAATTAGAAATAAAGATCTGGGGCTGGAGAGATGGCTTAGTGGTTAAGAGCAGTGACTGCTCTTCCAGAAGACCCAAGTTCAATTCCCAGCACCCACATGGCAACTCACAACTGTCTGTAATTCCAGTTTCAAGGGACCTGACATCCATGACAAAACATCAATGCACACAAAATAAAAATAAATCAATTAAAAAAAAAAAGAAAGAAAGACCTGGTTGACAAACACATGCACTTGAGTGCCTACTTGCTCAGTAGTCTCTCTAACTTTAACCCATATTCAGTTGTTTTATTCTCTGATCTTAATCCAAAGCAATTAATAGTATGATCACCCATAAATTCAAAGGTTATAAAGGGAATCCATCAGGACTTTGGAGATAGTTCAGCAGGTAAATGACTTGCTGCCTAAGCATGAGAACTTGAGTTTGGATTCCCAGAACCTACATGCAGTGGTTACTTAGTATTGTATCAAGGTAATAAACAGCTAGAACCACCTGGGAGACAAGCCTCTGGGTGTGTGCAGGGAATTGTCTTGACTAGGTTAGCTGAGGAAGAAAGGCTCACCCTAAATGTGGGCTGAACCATTCCCTAGGCTTGGGTCATAGCCTATGAAAAGGAGAAAGCCAGCTGAGCACCCACACTGATCACACTCTGCCTTCTGACTCCAGATGCATTGTGACCAGATGCCTCTAGCTCCTGCCACCAAGATTCCCTGCCGCGGTGGACTGTGCACTCACATAATGACCTAAAATAAACCCAACAGGAAAAATAACTAAGACACTACATAAAGCTACACTCTGTTGCTGAGTCTTGTCCCAGGGCCCCTCAGGAAGATGAGAGGCAGAGATAGGAGAATCCACAGATNTTCAGTAGCCAGCCAGCCTGTGTGTTCTTTCCCATTTCAAACAAAGCAGAAGTGAGGACTGACACAATGAGGTTATCATCTAACTTCCACACATGAAAAGGAAAACTCTGGGTCATCTTGGATAGTTATGCCCGGCTGTGTTTTTCTCTNAACTCAATACCTAGAGCCTCCCTGTTTACAGTACCAAATTATGGCTCCTGCTTCAGAAAAATACTGGCTGTCAGATTCAGAGAGAATAAGCTTTTCGTTTGGTGAAACAAACAGGCATTTGGGGCCACGTGGATTTCCCTGCTAAAGAAAGGGCTCTTGTTGGATTTGGGTTCCTGATTATTCCATCGACATATATTACTGGTTTACAAAAGAAAAGGCTGACATTCTGTTGCCTGCCCTGTGTAGCAGCTCTGCTTTCTGTTCTTTGATGAGCAAGTAGCAAGAAATACATTTCTGAAGCCGTGCCTGAGAATTTATAAAGGCTTGGATAAATTGACCATTTTGTTATAAAAATGGCAATGCTGGGTTTGAGCTACCATTTCCAGAGTTAAATAATCCCAGGGGCGGTTGGCTTTTTATACCCTGTANCCTCAGAAGAAGAACCAGTTGCCAGGTTGAATTATCCATCTTTAAAAAAACCTCTCCTTGTGGCTGTAAAACAGCTCCAGACTGCTTCCTCTGCACGCTGGAGGAGCTGACAGGGCCCCAGATGGAGCTGTTTCTCAGCAAGCTGTCAGGTGATCCATCCATCAGAAAAGCCATAGCACCCAGCTGAGTTGTCTATTGCTGCCAAGATTTGTATTGGGTCAGGTGGGAGAGGCCAGGGTCTGATGAATCCAGAAAAACAAAGGTCAGAGGCATCTGCGCCAGAAAGGAAAGCTGTGTGTTCATGCTCAAATTCCCAAGGTTACNTTTAGCATTGCTTTCTCCAGACTTGACAGGTTTTCCTTCTGCTTTCCTTTGTGTGGATTTCCTGACATTGATACTGAGAGGTTGTTTGCTCTGGTTTTGGGAAAACCAAAGCACAAAGCTGCATTAGAGTAAGGCTGCTCAAAATGTACTAGATGATTGTCAGCAAGCCAAGAAGGCTTTTCACTCATAGACCCAAAGAAGGTGNGATGAGATCATTGGAAATGGCAAAGCTAGAGGATTAGAAGTGAGCGTACAGCCCTAAAAACCGTCACCCTNGGGGCTGATGCCTTCCACATTAGCCTTACCTCATCCTGGAAACTGCCGTTCTAAAAGGTAAAAGCGTGATATAATATGTGAGTCTCTATCTTCCAGCCCTGATGAAGTACCAAAGATGATTCAGACTAAGAAAAAAGACCGGACACAATCAGAGAATACCTATTGGCTTAAATACTTAAGGGTCAATGAAAAGCTGTACTGCTTTTATTAAAAGCACAGAAAGTTTCTTAAAAGGTTTTTTAAAAAAGGCAGAGAAGACTAGCAGGCATTTCTTGTTATTCCCATGCCTGGCACACCATTGGCAATGTGTTAAATAAACTCTTCTTTGTTTGAAAAAAAAAGAAAAAGAAAGAAAACAGATGTCTGTCTTTACCCTTAAATAGTAACTCTGACCTTCCCTCTCTTTTGTAGTGATAAGGTAATAAGACTCACTCCCAAAACTGAAGAGGAAGCATTCGCATTGAAGAACATATACCAACGACTCCAGGTAACGAGCATGCGTGCCCTGGGGTCAAGCCTGTGGCCTGTTTTTTTGTTTGTTTGTTTCTTTCTTTCTTTTGTTTTGTTTTGTTTTGTTTTTTGTAACTTGGCTTTGCTCCCTGGGGTTGAATAATTAGAATAATTAGCCAGAGGAAGCAGGTAAAGAGACAGTGTGGAAGAGTACTTAAAGGGGAGTGGACCGCAGAGGCAGACAAGGCATAAATTATCCGACACACCATTTATTTACTAGTTCACTGGCTGTCCATCTGCCAGGTAGAATGGATGCTTCTTGGGAGGTTTTGTTCACTGTTGTATTCCCAATGAGCATCTGGAATATGCTAGAAGTGGTAGTCAATGTTTTCTTTGGGGTTGTGAATTTCATTGACATTTTTCAGAACTCCACTTTTCCCTCTTGAAATCTTCCTAAAACAAGCCTACTTTTCTTCTTTGAATTAAAGTTTTAAGTGGAAGTAAACTGGGGAAGATGAAACCAGTCATTCAGTCATTAACACTGCTGTATTTTGAGGGTTTTCATAACAAAGGCTGAAGGTGTTGCTCATTCACTCTCTGATGGGTTGTATGGATTTGGAGTGAGAGTCTCTCAGTGTTTTGTCACTGTTAACAATTGTCAGCTTCAACTAAAAACTTAAGATGAGAAGTGTGGCTATTAATCCTCACCTACACTGACTGAAGAGACTGGTCCACGAAGTATGTGATGTTTGGGGCTTCATTATAAAAGACAGCGAAGCAGATTGCCAGAGGGGCTCATTCATCTTTAACATGGGACAGTAATATTTTCTCTAGGTGATGGAAGTTCAATCCTCTGTGATGAAGGTATTAGAGGATGTGGAAGAGAGTCCACCAGTGACTTCTAGATGGATGGTTTGTAATTACCAGGCCTTTGATCTTTCCCTACTGGTTGGTTTTTCTGTTTGGCATCTTCCTTGTAAATATTGTACTTATCTGCAAATGGACTCTGATTTGAACTCTGAGGTCATTGATCTCTTTTCTTCCTCCTTTTTTCTGACCCCAACACAAGCAATGGTACCTTGGGACCTCCTACAAATCATGCTTATTTTTGAACCCAGAAAGACTCGCTCCCCTCCAAGACCCCTGCCCTGTGGTGCTGGCATTAATCCTCTGTGGTAGGCCAGGACTGTCTACCTCAAGATGTTCTTCTCAGCTATAATAACCAGACACTTTCCAAACATCCCACCAGAGAGCTAAGCACTGCAGAGAAGCAAAGAAAATTCAAGTAGACCTTTCCCTCTCCACCCCCATCGTGTTTAAATAGAGCACAGGAAGAGCGAAATCATTTTGACTCCTGGGAACAGCTTATTCTGAATCGAATACTGAAACAAAGGGATCTCTCCATTTTGTCTCTTTTGATAATGGTCACTTGTCATTACCAAAAGTGATACAATTGCTTCACAAATGGAAGCAAAATATATTGAACATTCANAAGGCCACTGGCACAGATGGCCACACATNTATACTGTGCACGTTTACATGAGTGGTAGTTGTTGTGTACAAGACTTTTCCTGGAAGACATAACATGTGCATTGACTTACCCCTAGACAAAGGGATCCCATGGCAGACCAAAGTAATGGATACCACCAAAGTCCAACTTGGTAAACCCATGAGTTTTATTGGGGTTACTTGCAAGAGTATGGATAACAGGTTACTTAGAGGAGCAGAAATGACTCAAAGACAGCTGCATCACCAAGCCTACCCCAGCACAGGTTCACACAAAGCCTGGGAACCTGGAGCACACTTGCAGGCAGCTCAACAGGTTGAACAATGTCCTTTCCAGGTGCCTCAGTTGTTCTAATCCTCTTCGGGGAAGCTTGGCTGGTTTCTGCTTCTTCCGGGCAGCTAGTCTTCTCTCAAAGTCTTCTTTGCAGCTTAGCTTGTCTAAGAGTGACTTTCAGAGGTATTTATTGCTTACTCTTGGAGGGAGAGGCCTAGTGAATTTAGTCAGTTTCTGGGACTTCCTGAAGTTCTTTTGAGTAGTTTACCTTCTGGCTTCAAGCCTTCTCCTACAGGGTGGAAAGCTTCAATCTCAGAGGAAACTTGTACACAACCACTACAGAAAAAAATTCCTAAAAACTGGCTTTCATTTAGTCCTTAAGGAAAGTAATCAGCCATGGAGAAAATGTCTTGGAGCTACAAGAACTTAGAAGACAATTGAAAGAAGGGTGGAAAGAGCAGCAACGAGGAATGGTGTCAGGGACTCAGTGATTGATATGAGGCCTCATGTGACTCATCATGAAAGCCCTCTCAACAGCTGTGATATACACTGGGAAAAGAGAAAGCAGAGTCAGCAGAGGGGAACAGTACATGAACCAATCAAGGGATCCAAACACAGGCTGCCAAGGGTCTTCTTAGTGGCATCATACAGAACGTGCCTAATTCCCACATCTACAATGGTGGCTGCCAAGGAGGCTCACCAGAGACTCAGTGCTCATCATTCTTATGAGGACCTGATTATGCCATGCTCTTCCTAACACATACCAGAATTCCAGATTCCCAGAAGAAAGCCAGGCATTTGGCATGAACCATGTTGTTTGCACAAACACTGTAGGCACAGTGAGTCCCTCTTATCCGTGGCAGTGCTAGGAGCTTTCTGAAAATCTAAGCTTCCAGATGCCAGCCCCAGGAAAGCTAGGCAAACAGACCCTTCTAAAGACAGCACGACAGACTGCTCTGGTGAGCCTCTTCATTTTGCTTCATTTCCTTTCTCAAGTGAGGTAGTCTTCCTGGACTGGAGTTTGAGGTGTTGAATTTTGAGAACTTTCCACCTAGAAGCATCCCTCCGACCTTGATGTCATTTTAAAATTTGAATTCTTTCAGCAAGTGATCTTCTTGCACTGTGGGGAGCAGAAATTCTGGCCAGCTAGAGGAAGCAATCTGCAGGGAAGAAAGGACTGACTTTCTGTCATCCTCTGCCCTGTGGATCTCACAGGCCTGAATCAGGGTCACCACAACAGCTTCCTTGAACCTGTGCAGTGCTCTTGGGAGAAAAAGGAGGAGCGGCCACAAGGAGTATTGTCCCTTTCTCCTAGAATGAGATAGAGTTGACAGAATTCTAATGGCTCCAGCTCTCTGTACCCTTCTGCTCCTGCCCTGCAGAATAGCTTTCCTGTGGATAGGGTGGGGTAATCATCCCTGTGTTGACATCACATTATATAGCAGGATGGAGATGACCTGGGGTAGGCCTGAGCAAATCAGAGGAACCTTTAGAAGCAAAGAGTTTTTCTCCAGCTGTTCACAGAGGAAAGAGGTCACAGGAATGTTCCTAGTTGTCTNAGAGAAAGCAGTTCACAAACTGCTATGCTGGGAACCATTCTTGGGGGTCACGTGACCAGGAATGACAATGATAGTGGCCTCTGGGATATGAGAATGATCACTAGCTGACAGGTAACCATGAAATGGAGACATCAGTCCTACAGATCACAGGACCCTAAGGCCCAGATGAGAATGCACCTGAGCCCATTCCTAGATACTTTGATTTTAACCCATTGAGACCCTGGGGAGAATCCAGCCAGATGGGCCTGGACCACTGATCTGCAGGACTGGGAGACAATAGGTGGGCTTTGTTTTAAACATTTAACCTGATGTTGATTTATTCCACAGCAATGGAAAACAGACTTATAGTACAGTAACCACCCACATCCTGCCCTTTGGCACTCATTTTCCTATGTGACGGCTCTAAGTTAATTTTCTGAATTCACTGGCTGTAAGCAAGCCTCTTAGGGAAAGTGAAAAGTGATTCACTGACATGCTTAAGCTGTAAATTCACAATGCCTTATCTGAAACATGATCAAATGCAAAATGTGCATACGATATTGAGTGGAATCTGAGAACGTACGGTCAACACATAACTAATTAGACATAGGGCCGCTGTTACAAAGCTTCTTGCTTTCCTAATTAAATTTTATAGTTTCGCTGAAGAATTGAAACAAGAAAGTTAAACAGAAAACTGTGCCCCCAGAGAGCTGGATTGAGAAAGCACCAGCCAATTAAATTGTTAATTAAGACCATAACCATGGCTTAAATCAAGCTATGATGGAAGAGGAACAGTTTGCAGGTGAGCAAAATTAGAATCCAAACACTGTGTTCTGTCTGCAGTTTCTCACCAGTTCTTTGT
>LZPO01045836.1:0-17554 GCA_001675575.1 Neotoma lepida | reverse complement strand
TGATTTTTTTCCCTGTTCCCATCTGTACCCTACACTTGGCCCTCAACCATCCTGCCATTTCCTTTCCTCCTTTTGCTTTCATAATTTCTTTATCCTNTCCATCATCCCAACCAGCCAAGTCTCTGTTGTCATCTATACGTAAAAGACATTGCCTTTTCCCAGAAGCCCTTTCTGGTTTCTATCTATGTGCTCCTAAGGCCCCCTGTGCTCAAAAGTCATTTGCTGCTTGTGATGAAGACACTGTGCTCTGCAGTACATGGGGAATATATTGCATAGGAGCTAAATCTGGCTCAACATGAGTTCTCCAGTATTTGACACTTACACAGAACAAAGAAACTTTTCAATGTGTTTTGTAACATAATTCATGAAATGCTGTAGGCTATCGCCAGTCTGGTTAGAAGGCAATTAGGGTCCAAAATAAGAAAATACTAGAGATGATTGACAGGGATTGAATTGAAAGGTGTTAAGGCGATAAGATTGTTATTATTTGGTGACAAAAGACATCTGGAGTGACAGAGAATAAAGAACTATTTCTAATTTGGGTTAACTTATGAACTTCGAAATGGATCTCGGTGAGGTCAGTTTGGGGCATACAGTGGGTGGAGGAAGTTGGAAGTGAAGCTGTCAGGATTCAATAGCTCCTTCAGCACATTTTCTACCTGCTGCTCAGTTTACTGACTAAAATAGAGTGTTGCATGAGCTACTGACTCAGTTTCCCTTACCTCTGCCTTCCTATCTACCTTTCTCTCCTTTACATTAACCTGGTTCTCAGTTAACTCCAGTGCAGTGGAAATAGCTCTGCTCCAAGAGTCCCTGGGAGTCCTTTGGGACACCATCATTCTCTAGTTAATGCAATGCATAAACTGCCTCAAATAAGCTTCATATTTTTTTTTTGGGTTTTTCGAGTCAGGGTTTCTCTGTGTAGCTTTGGTGCCTTTCCTGGAACTCACTCAGTAGCCCAGGCTGGCCTCGAACTCACAGAGATCCGCCTGCCTCTGCCTCCTGAGTGCTGGGATTAAAGGCGTGCGCCACCACCGCCCGGCAAGCTTCATACTTGTTAACAATGGCTTTCTGGATTTACTTTTCAGAAACAAACTGGGTTGAAAACCAAGCACCCAGCCATATAAACATCAAGCTAGGCCTTACAGAAGAAAAGCTTCTCAACCAGTCAGAATAAAAACGCTGGAGAGGCGCCTGGGAAGAGAGAACTCCTAGAGAAAAATGCTTGCTTGTACAAGAGTGAGAGTGTGAGTTCAGATTCCCAGAACCCATGTTAAAAGCTGGTGTGGCAGACCTCTGTAACTTCAGCAGCAGGAGCTGGGCAGGGAGACCCCTGGGACTTGCTGACTTAGCCAGTCCAGCTGAAATTCCAAGTTGCAGGTTCAGTGAGAGACCTGTCTCAAAAAATAAGGTGGAGGTGGGAGATGTGTCTCAGTGGTTAAGAGCACTTGCTATTCTTGAATAGGACTCAAGTTTGCTTCCCAGCACCCACACAGTGGCTTATAACCATCTGTAACTCCAGTTGCAAGGGATCTGACACCCTTTTCTGGCTTACACGGGCACTAGGCATACATATGGTGCATTTATATACATGCAGCCAAAGCACTCAAACATGTAAAATAAATAAATCTTTAAAAATAACACAAAAAGTCAGAGAGCAGTAGAGACTCTACCTGATATCAACCTCTTGCCTCCACAAGGGCACACATGGATGTACAACCTCCCCATGCCAACATATACATATAACACACACCTATGCACTAATACTGATACACTCACAAAGACAAAGCAACAACAAAAACTACGGTGTATGAATGATGACATTTGGTTTTTTGAAGAGACCTGGATGCATCTTCAGAGGAAGTCACCCACCACCCAAGCACCATGACTCAAGCTTAGGGATCGCAGAGCAGGGAAGACAAGCCTGCAGCGAGTTTGCAGTAAGGGTCTTTGTCCAACTATATTTTCCATAGAAGTCCCTGCTCCCAACAGCTGTAACTGTTTCCAGAGTAACAGCTGGATTAAACAAATTTAGTGGAGCTATGCTTCGGGGCATCACTACTCTGCACACACAACCAACTCATGTGAGTCTCTCACCATTTATGTGTATCAAATCCAGAGAGGGATGGCATCCCTGGGTGGGAGAAATGAACCAAAGAATGGGATACCCAGAGATAGATGGGCTATGGGTTGGAGACTGTGGGGATACATGGCAAGGACTTTGCCATGTCACAGGGTGGTAATTTCCTGAAGGTAAAAGATTAGACTTTCAGGGAATAGAAAGAAAGAAACATATTAAAACTGGGAATTTAAACCTATGAAAGAGATGGTAGATAATTTGAATTATTGGAGAAATGCAATTTAGTGAAGTGGTTAAGATCACGGGCTCTGAAATTCATATCAAGGCTCACTATTGAGCTGTGTGACCCTGGGTGAGGAACTAGACATTCCTAAGCTGGGTTTTCCCCGTCTGCAAAGGGTGAGACATAACAGTAACAATTTCCCAGGGCTGTTGGAAGGATCAAAAGAGATAAAGATGGCCAAAGTGCTTAGTNCAATTATTGACTCCATAAATCCTCAATCACTGTGAGGGATTATGTTTCTATATGCAGTCGGGCAGTATAGACAAGCACAGAACTATCTTTAACCCAAAATTANTTTTCTTTCTAAATGAGAACTAGTGTATACTTTTCCTGGTCATTGACTATGGTTTCTGTCCTTTCAGAATCCCCAGTCAGAGCAAGTGCTTCTGAAGTTCACAGTACTCTGCGGACAATGAAATAACGCCTTTAGCATTGACCCCACTCAAATAATTCAAAACATATAATTCAAAACATATAGCTGTCAAACTATCCCTAAAAAGTATGTGCAGCACAAAGGGCTTACCCCAAAATGAATTATTCACAGTCACATGACAATATGCAGACCAGGGAACAGTTGAATACCATCAATACTTTAAATATAACCAGCAAGGTCAACGTCTTCCAAAAGAGATTTACTTTTTATTGGTGTTACCTGTGCAACACCAGACAAAAGCAAAAATCTCTGGGGGAATAATTCAAGCAGGGAATTCATTTTGGAGAAAGCAATATTAAAAAGTGGCAACGAAATTTCCTGTCATAAGTGGTCCACAATCATGGAATCCCAGCATGCAGTAGTGTTTGGATGGACCTCTACTGTATTTTGAAAGGAATAAGAAGTGCCATGAGCCCTGATGATACTTAATACACAGTAGTTATGTTGGAAATACAGTTACGAAGGAAAACAATCCCATGACACAATTTATAGATGAAGCTCTTATTGAGATTAATATCATTTAATATGTAAGGTTTTTTCTTTTTAATGTGTATTTAGGGGGAGTTTTCGTTGATGTGTCAAGAGGCTAAGGTCTGTGCCACATACAGAAGTGAGAAAGAAGTGGGCACTTAACAGCTTTCCGAGCACAACAATGAGCTGTCGTATTCTAAATAACTATCGAAACGAATTTCCATGCTGGGAAATCTACCTGAAATAAGCAACCACAAGGAGAAGCAGTGAAAGGACCCTATCTCTCAACTTTAGCCCAGTGCATACAACTCATCAGGCTCACTAGATGAAGCTTCCTGTGGACTGCTTTGCTTGGGTCCTACCTCTGAGATGACAGAAAGAATATTTTCCAAGGACTATGTCTAGCCTCTGTAGNCTGAATCATGGGGAATAAAACTGAAGCTAGTATGGTCAATAAATGATTCAAAAGTCTACCCATAGGCAAGGGGAGATGTTTCAGAACCTATTTTTTTAAAAGTTGGGTGTGGTAGCAAGGGTTTGCTTTCCAGCACCAGGCAAATGGAGACAGGGAGACTCCTGGTTCTCTCTGTTCAGCTAGCCTAGCATGGTAGGTAGGCTCAAGACCAATGAGGAAAACTGTTTCACAAAAACAAGTGGGTGACACTTGAACAAAACACAAAGTCTACCTCTGGTCTCCACACACACTCATATGCACACACACACACACAAAGAAGGGCTACCCACTAAGACTCATCAAAGGAAACCCCAGTGGTGAGTAGGAGCTAGGAGCTTCCTCACAGAGCCTGATAAACTGACTTGCCATCAGCTGTGGGAATAAATGAAACAAATATAGATCACAGGATTATTATTAAGATGGAGNGACTTTGGAATCCAAGAACTCTGCACTTGAGTTTCTTCTTTTAGAAAATGAGAACGCTTATTGTTATCCACCTCAGAGGATTTGCCTCAGGAGTAATTGAGCAAATCCATGTAAAGTAGTCTCTGTGGTGTTAGAGCACCACAAAGAAGCCCTGTCAGTGTTAGCTGCTGTCCTGTTATATTTGTAACCACTGCCACTGTTATCATTGTCTGCCTTCCTGTCCTCTTTAGCTTTATCGGTCAACCTGATACATCCTAAAATCCTCAACTGAGCAACTGCCTAGGTAAGACTGGCTTGTAGGCTTGTCTTATAAGGGATTGTCATGATTGTTATTTAACGTAGGAGGGTCCAGCCCACTGTGGGCAGTGCCATTCCCTGGGCAGGTGGTCTCAGTTGTATAAGAAAACTAACTAAACTGTGAGTAACTCAACACAAAGTACTTCCTCTGGTATGAAGTCAGTTCCATGCTTAGAGGTACTGCTGTGTGGAATAGCCAAGTAGGTCTGCCCCCAAATGCCTGCCCAAGTTCCTGTCCTGGCTTCTTCCAACGATGAACTATAACCTGGAAGATTAAACCCATTCTCCTCTCCTACACTGCTTTTGATTACAGTCCTTAATCACAGCAGCAGAGATACAGCTAGAACACTCCCAAGCTGCACATGCCTTGAGATTCACCAAGAACTGCACAAGATTCCCAGGCTTTGGTTCTTTCAGGAGTAAAAACTTTCAAGTGAGATTGTAAGATTTCTATTCCAGTCAAGTAAAGGCATGAAAAATAACACCCTATCATAAGANAGAACAGAACGTATCTGAGAGCAAACAATAGTTCCATTATTGGAATATGTTCTCATTAGGAAAACAATCATTTCTTACTTTGTTACATATCAGTAAAAATTTGTCGAGAGCTCCAGGGACTCAAGGCCCCATGTTTAGGAACTACTGCTCTACAGGGTAGGATCCACGTGAATAGCTAAGAAACTACGTAGGCTGCGTCACCTCAGAGCTTGTTTGGGTGGATCTCTGCATGTGCTTCTTATCAGAACCATGGCAACAGCATCATAGGTGAGTGACTCCATTCAAACTCACAAACTCATCTCTGTTCAATATGTGCAGTGTTAATATATCACTTATATATCAACCAAATTGTTAAAAGGTGTAAAAATAAACCAATAATAAAAGAATCTGGAAAACACATTATATAAAGAATTTTTATATTCTTGGTTACTCAAGAATCGCTAACCCCAGAATTTGTAATTTTTGCTGAAATTGAGAAAGAAGTCAGAAAGCCATCCAGAAGAGATGTGAATTTGAAGCTCACAGCCCACAGTTTAAGCAATCTCATTTATCCCTTGCTGCCAAATTTGNCTTATTTTATTGTTGCTGTTCTTAAGTGAATGAAGTTCTATAGGGCTTGAGGGAAGCATCTTGGGGTTACTTGACCAATGTAGTAGCTCTTCCTTCTGCCCCGTTTAAGGCCTGTAGAGCCCATGATGTGCTGGTACCAACAACAATTGAACTACACAATGGTGGAGGAAAACACCCACATGGGGAAAAGTATGGAAAGAAATAAGTAAATTGTTGCTGATATTTATTGGCATTAGGAGTAATTTTTTTTTCTGCCTCTTTTTCTCTGGCTTTAAATTTTTCTCCAAAGCACCCGGCAGTATACATGCATAGCAGGAGCATGGGAAGTTTGCAGAAAGGCTGTCTGCCTTTGTTACTTCTAACTCTCTGACTTGAGAGTGACAATTTAGCGTTTTGTGGCTCTTATGGAGACTTGGAAGAATAACAATAANATTTACCTAGCAGATATGTAAATTGCTTAGCCCAGCATTTAGTACTTCTGGGCTGTTCGGTAATTACACCTCTAAGAGAAACCATAAAACCATATTATAAAAGAGCTAGGGAGTGAGTATTCATCTGGTTTTTTCCACTTCAATTTTGTGCACACCGTATTAGCACACTGAAGTCAATCAGAAACCACACTAAGGAGTTAGAAACTGCCATGGTCCTAAATGACAAGAAATATCTCAGGATGGCTTTTACACACAAAAGCTGGTGAAGAAAACCTAGCTTTGGTCAAGAGCTCACACTGAAGGGATGGGGCCAGAGCTCAGCAANAAAGCATTTGCCTTGTATGCATAGTAATTTAGACGCAGTTGCTAGCATTGCAGGAAAAGGGGCCCACGTTGATTTAGCAGGACACTGACTGTGGCAGTCTTTTCTAAAATAGCTTCGATATCACCTCATTTGACACCTATCTGACAGAGGAAGACCATCACAGGGTGGAGCACCTTAACTTTGGAGCCCCTAAAACATGAACTAAAATAAACATCCTATTTTTATAACTCAAAAAAAAAATAAAATAAAATAAAATAGCTTCGAATTGCTTCCTGTGTCTCAGACCCACGCCAGAGCTCTCTTATGAAAACTACAGTTTCCTACCATCATTTTTTAATGCCTAGTCTGTCCGATATTATCATTCCTAAAACTGGGCCTACATTTATCTTGCTTGAGTTTGAAATTTTTCTTTCTAAGAACCTTATCAGCATCATCACAATATACCTTATCTCCATGCAGCAAATTGTCAGGCTGAAGGATGGGTAGATTGCCAATAGTGCCTAGGAGTGGAGAGTGGGAGAAGACTGGTCAGCACACCCTCATCACAGACCTTGTGTGTTACATTGAACCAGCCACTGAGATGNTGAAGATTCCTGACTTACCCCCACAGTGTCTGCTCNGAATGAAAGAAACTCATTCACAAAGTGCCAGAATGAATCCATAATGCTGCCTGGAAATGCTTATTTTTTTATGCATGTATACTAGAAGTCCTTTCCTGTCATGAAATTGCATTTGTAATTGATCAAGGATTGCCCATGTTCAACACGTTCCCACCAACCAGCAGGGCCCTGTGACTCTTCTATAAGGATCTAAAGGAAAAGCAGCTGCCGACGTAACTTAAGAGGCAACTCTTCATGAACCATCTGACATCAGCTTGGTCTCCAGAGAATGTCACCCAGGGGTCTGAAATAAAGATTTTTTGTTTCTGACCACAGCTACAACTGAGCTGGCATGTGNCATCTGTTCATACATTGGAAACACTTCATAGTTTATCTAATTAAAGATTCCTCTTCTGAGCTGTATCCTCAGATGAACACTTTCTGACAATTTTTAAGGTCACCTACATGCTCCCCTCGTCACAAAGATGTTGTTTAAATTTCAGAATAGGCATTAGTGGATGTAAAACACAGAAACAGAATTAGTGAGCTTCCTTAATGCCCTAGGTTACTGCACCTTGAGAAAAGACCTCATTAGCTAGAAGAGAGAAAAAATGCAATTTCCAACTGCCGTTCTTTCCCCTGCAAATGTTGACGCAATTTCAGTCATTAGTCTGTTTCATAAACATGGGAACCATTGTGCTAACAGAATGGCCAAGGGGTACTCTGATCCTGTGCTCATTCTAACTCCTCAAAGGGATATACCACCATGAGTGCTTCCCTTTCCCACCCTGGACAGTCATACTGGATGAAGGGAAGTTGGCATTGTATAAAGGCACTCTTTAACTTGTGTCAAGAAAGAACTTGAGTTTATTGCTATTCTTTTTCTCAAGCCCAAGNAATATGCAACATGGTTTTTCTTCTGTAATACAAACCCTCCATTTGCTTTCAGGTGAATTATTTGGCCAGAAAGGGAAAGAAGAGAGTAGGAAGAAACTTGTTTATTGTTTTTTTATTAGCAATGTTATTCTTACAAATTTTNCAAATATATAAACATATGTACATCAGCTAGTGGCCAAGATAAGAGTTTCTGAGAGTCATTTATCCCTGGCTTTGAATCCAGTCTCCACCTCATAATAGCTGCATCTGATCCAAGTTCTTTAACTCTTTGCCTCCTCCTCTGCAGAACTGTAAAATCAGCATAGAGCAGACTAATAAAGTCAGTGTGAAGATTCAGTGAGTTATTCATGGCACCTGACATATGATAAGCATTTAATAGACAATAGCTCATATTACTGTAGCATTCATAACAGCTTTTGCTGTTCACCTTGAGGCTGCAGAAATTGATTGTACATGTGGTCTCTACAGATGCTCGGTCCTCACGCCTGGTATCTCTACAGACAGCAAGGTGACCCAGGAATTTCCTTAATTGTAACTGGAAGTCTAGAAGGCTCTTCTGGAATCTTCTAGACATGTTTATTTCTCTTTTTTGCTTTTATATTGATATATATATATGTATATATATGGTTTTTCTTCTGTAATACAAACCCTCCATTTGCTTTCAGGTGAATAATTTGGTGAGATATATATATCATACCTAATGGGTTTCCTTGTTATATTTCCATGCTTATACATAGTGTTGTTTGATCATATTTACCTCTTTCTAAACTTGTTTTGGTTTTAGGTCATAAATATCTTGGTTGAATTTCTTTGAGTTCATCTTGCTTGAAGTTTGTTAAGCTTCTTAGGTATTCATATTTATGGCTTTTGTACAATTTGGGAAGGTTTCAGTCCTTATTATTTCAATATTCTCCATCCCCTCTCTCATTTCCTTCCCTATCTGGGACTNTGGAAATGGAAGTGTTGGTGTGTTTGACCACAGCCTTCAGGTCTCTTTAAGTTTGTCCTCTTTTCTTCAAATTTTTTTCATTTCTGTTCTTCAAACACAATAATCTCCCAGTTTATCTTCATTGTTTCCTTTTCTCCTGAGAATGCAATGGAGTTTCATTTGCACTGATTGTATTTTTGACTGTAATTTTCAAGCTTAGGAATTTATACAGAAGAAATCAAATACAAATTGGACTATTAGAGAGTTCAGGTGTGTATACATGNCAGATCTCTGAGTAGGTTAGAGCAGGGCTCTGAAATGAGCTCATTTAAACAAAGAAACAAAAAGAACACAGAGAACTACTCAGTATAGGAGTTGTATCAAATTACAATAGGTAAAACCTTCACTTCTAATTGCAATTTGTTTCACATGACAGTTTTTCTCTTAAGGAAAAGGACACCATCATCCAGACAAAGCAGCAGCTTACAGAATGAGAAAATATTTTTACCAATTCCACATCTGATAGAGGACTAACATTCCAAATATATCAAGAACTAAAGAAACTATATATGAAAAGAAACCAAATAACTCAATTTAAAAATGGGATACAGACAGATCTAAACAGAGAATTCTCAATGGAAGAAACTCTATTAGCTGAGAAACACTTAAATGAGTGATCAACATCCCTAACCATCAGGGAAATTCAAACCGAAACTACTTTGAGATTCCATCTTAAACCTGTCAGAATGGCTAAGATCAACA
The DNA here is from genome assembly GCA_001675575.1 of Neotoma lepida. Classification (NCBI taxonomy): domain Eukaryota; kingdom Metazoa; phylum Chordata; class Mammalia; order Rodentia; family Cricetidae; genus Neotoma; species Neotoma lepida. Next base: position 8,100 of record LZPO01045836.1, on the reverse strand, counting down.
ACTCAAGTGACAACTCATGCTGTCAAGGATGTGGAATAAGAGGAACACTCATCCATTGCTGGTGGGAGTGCAAACTTGTACAGTCACTGCAGAAATCAATGTAATGATTCCTCAGAAAGATGGGAATCCATCTACCTCAAGATCCANCTATACTACCTGTGAGAGAGTGGTGCTATTAGGAGATGTGGCCTTATTGGAGAAAGTATGTCACTCTGAGGGTGGGCTTTGAGTACTTTTATGCTCAAGCTATTCCCAGTGTCACAGTCTACTTCCTGTTGCCTGAATATCAACATGTAGCAGCTCCTTCTCCAGCACCATGTCTGCCTTCACGCTAACACCATGCTATATNGTGATAATGGACTGAACCTCTGAACTATAAGTGAGCCACCCCAATTAAATGTTTTCCTTTATAAGAGTTGATGTGGTCATGGTGTCTCTTCTCATACACATCTAGATGTGTATAAGAGCACCACTCTTGGGCATATACCCAAAGAATGTTTCATCCTAACAAAGACACTTGTTCAACCATGTTTATAAATGCTCGATTAATAATAGCCAGAAATTGGAAACAACCTAGCTGTCCCTCAGCAGAAGAATGAATAAAGAAAAGTACATTTACACAGTGGAATATTACCCAGCTGTCAAAAAATGATATCATGAAATTTACAGGCAAATGGATGGAACTAGAAAAAAAAATCATCCTGAGTGAGGTAACCAGAAAGATAAATATAGTATGTATTCACTAATATATAGATATTAGCTGTTAAGTAAATGATAACCAAGCCATAATTCATAGACTCAGAGAGAGTCTAAAGGAAGGGACTTGAGGGGAACACATGGGTCTCCCTGGGAGGGGAAATAGAATGGATTTTATGGGTGGACTAGAGGTGGAAGAGCAGGACCAGGATGATAAGGTGGAGGTGGGGGAGGGGGAGGGAAGATGGGGTTGAGGGAGAGATTGAGGGGAGAGACAGCTAAAATTGAAGGGCATTTGAGGGGTGGTACGGAAACCTAGTACAGTAAAAACTTCCTAAAATATATGAAGGCAATTCTAATGAAGTCTCTAAATAATAGAGGAGATGGTGTCCCAGCTGGCCATTTCTTGTCATTAAATGAAGCTTCCAGTACCAGGATTGGTCCATGTTCACTTGAGTTGTTAGCCAAAGGGATCCCATGGAAATCCCCAAACAACCCAGGCTGTTGCTCAGACAATAGATTGCTCTCCAGAAACTGACAGCAAGGCCCCATTGCTGAAGACAGAACCCACACAACTCATTGAACTTGGAGAGGTCTAGCTGGTGCCTACATAGAACCTTCACCCCTATGTTCTAGTGTCTTTGGTATGGGAAGGTACTCTGCAGGCTACCAAAAGAGAAATATAAACACCAACCCAGTCACAAACCCGTTGCCTGCAAAAATATGATAGGGCACAATGGTGGCACAATTTTTCTGGGAGTAACCAACTAATATCTGGTTTAACTTAGGCCCAATCTGTGAGATGGAGCCCATACTTGACACTGTTTGGGTTATGAAGAACCAGAGAATAGATAGCCCAGAAACCCAGGGTAAAACTAAATATTACTTGTCCTTAAAAAAAAAGTAATAATAAAACAACTCTTAATGATGTTCTGCTATAGGTATAGATCAGTGCCTTATTCAGCCATCATCAGAGAAGCTTCCTTATGCAGCAGATGGGAACAAATATAGAGATACACAGCCATACATTATGCATAGAGAGATACCCTGTAACACACAGCTCTAAAGGAAATGTCTCCATCAAATCCCTCCACTCAGAGCTAAGGGGAGCTTGCAGAAGAGGACGTGTAAAAAGTCTAAGAGCCAGAGGGCTTGGAGGACAACTAGGATAACAAGTCCCTCTAAATCAACTGAGCAAAGCTCATATGAACTCACAGAGACTGAAGCAGCAAGCACAGGGCCTGCACAGGCCTGCACCAGGATCTCTGGGTATATATTAGAGCTTTCAGTTTAGTGTTTCTANGAGACTCTTAAGTGTGTGAATGAGTGGGCCGCTGATTCTTGTACCTTCTCTTGGGCTTTTTCCCTTCTGTTGGTTTGCCTTGTCCAATTTTGATGTCATGGTTTTTGTTTTATCTTATTACATTTTATTGTGTTATGTTTTGTTGTTATCTCTTAGAAGCCTGTAATTTTCAAATGAGAGACAGAAAGGGGTGGATCTGGATTGGAAAGGAGGTGGGGAGGAACCGGGAGGAATGGAGGGAGGGGAAGCTGTAGTCAGGATATATTGTATGAGGAAAGAATCTATTTTGAATAAAAGGGGAAAAAGAAAACTTGACATGTGAACAAGTTGCAATTACTAATGAAGGTTTTACTTCATTGATTCTTACGTCTACTCTTNCCTCCCTTTAAAAACTCTAGTAAATTCTTCATTTCAGTTACTGTACTTTTCAACTCCAGAGCTTTTTGGAACTTTATTTTTGTGTTTCTACCTATTTACTGATGTTTAAATTTTGTCCATAAATNCCNTCTTGATATGTTCTGCAGCTCCTTTTAGGGCTTTTGTGTTTTAAAGTCTTTTTCTAGTGGACTTNCTGTCAAATCTCTTTCCAAGACAGTTNCTATTGGCTGATTTTCCATTTCAATGGATAATATTTTTCTAATCTTTGTATGCCTTTAGATATTTAGTTGAGAATTGGACACCTGAATCTAATGATGGAGTAACTCTGGGAACCAATTCTCTTTTCCTAAGGCTTTCTGTATGTGTGTGTGTGTGTGTGTGTGTGTGTGTGTGTGTGTGTGAGAGAGAGAGAGAGAGAGAGAGAGAGAGAGAGAGAGAGAGAGAGAAAGAGAGAGAGATCTATTGTTGTAGGTTGCCTTTACATCAATAGCAGTCTGAGGGGCAAAGGTAATAATGTCTATTAAGGTCTTTTCTGAGAATTCCTATGGTCATGCATGGTCACTTTCTAATTTTCTGCATATGTAGTTGTTCTTGAATATCCTAATATTTATTTCTTACTCCAAATGAAGAAAGGGGGGTAGGAAGGATCATTTGGAGTCTACAAGATCTGCAATAGTCCAGGACACACAACATTGCATACTACCTCTTCATCATGTTCATAAAACATAAGCAGCAGCAGTCATCAGCCAGAGCAGATTCCTGATATCTGTGTGACAGGCAAGTGTGTAGCTGCCCATCAAGGAGTATGCTGGGGAAGGACAGCTACCATCACACTATCACAGAANCTAAACATAGTTACCTTTCCAGCCTTCCCTAGAAGGTGTAAGNCTTCAAACTTCACAATTCCAAAGTAATTTCTGAAATCAGATTCTGACAGTGTGATTCCTGTGGAGGAGCTGAGATTTNAGTGCTTCCTACTCTGCTAGCTTCCCAGGTCTTTCTACCTTACCTCCATAATTCTTTGTCATAGGCAGCTGAGAGCCAGAAACTGTATTGTTCCCAATAAAAATAAAATATATCATTGCATCCCTAGTGACCTTTTCACTGAATTCTCCAAATTGTGTCTTCTCTTTAATTCATGTTATTCATCTTGCTTAGGAAACCTCGTGTTTAGCCAAGTCTTTCATTCATTTATTTCTTTTAAAAAATGACTGTTTTCAACCACGTGTACTAGTCACAACCTCTGTCCCTATCCAGCTATAGTCCAATCAAACTATTAAACTAAGAACAATATAGCTATAAATCAATATTAGTGCTTTTAAAAGAAGTAAAACTAGACCCTAATAAAGTAATAAATGAATTGATCTGATATTAATGGCCATCAAAGAAATTCTTTCTGGAAAAATGCTGTTCTGATTTGAACAGGAAATGCACCCCAGGCTTATGTGTTTGGATACTTGGGAGGCTTGGGAAACTCTGTCATGGGAGGCATGACTGGCAGAGGTGGGTAACGGGGTATTGTCTTTGAGAGGATAGCCATGCTCCATTGCTGGTCCAATCCCACTGCTTTCTGATCCACCAAGATGTGAGCAATGGCACCACTAACTCCTGCCATGCAGATCAAATTGCTCCATTTGCTATACCTTTGTCACCATGGACTGTATCCCCTGAACTGTGAGCCTAAATAAATAAACTTCTCCTCTCTTTAGCTACTTCTGCCAGATGTTTGATCATAGCCATATAAAAGTAACTTAGTGGCCCTTCAGNTAAGACATCTCTATATTTAGAATGCATAGGATTAACTGTACAAGGGAGACTATGGATAGGTACTTCATAGACTGTGGAAGATAGAGCTTAGTGTATTCAGGACACTGACAGGTGGAGAGGCTGGAATGAAACAGACAAAAAGTAGTAAGAATGATGTTGAGGATGTCTTCTTGGACAAGGCCATTGGTCTCTTCCTACATACACTGCAAGCCATGGGACAATTGTAATCTGTCTCTTATACACATCTAGATGTGTATAAGAGACAGAGAATGATGTTGAGGATGTCTTCTTGGACAAGGCCATTGGTCTCTTCCTACATACACTGCAAGCCATGGGACAATTGTAATTAGGGCAGAGAAGTCACTCACCAGTATTTGCCTGGAATCCACTGAGGATGTAAAATGTCTCTTTGAACAAAATTGGAAATTAGACAGTCTCTTCAGTGACTGATGTACCACTAATCCTTTCTTGTCACAGTTGGACCACACTGTAGAAAACAGTTCTTCTGCAAGGAGGTCATTTCTGTGATTGAATCAGATTCCTGCCATTTCTTAGCATTCATTTGTTCCCTCAGGAATATAGACCAAAACAAACAAACAAACAAACAAAAGCCTGTGAAATGAATCAGATTTCAGTTCTGTGACGTCACCTCTAAAAGTTAGATTACAAGCCCTGCTCCACTCCAAACTCCCACTGTGAACCCTTCCTACATCAAACTAAGACATAAGACAGTCTTTATTCTTCTTCCAAAGACTAATGAGAGACTGGCATGAATTTGTGAGTTTATAGAGTAAGGGAGTCATTTTCCCCAATTGTTCACAGCAACTATTCTAGGGCACGAATTGCCCTGCCATTTATATGTCTCAACATGTCACCATCTAAGAGGCGCATGCACTTAAATTTATTTGCTGTGTCAGATCTTATTCCACTTGACACCACCTGGCAGTGAGTGTTTGTATATCACTTTCCTGGGCGTGTGATTTGTGAGGACTATCAAAAAGTTCCCTTTAAGAGAATTTACACCTTTCCTATCACTCAGCACAGTATTTCAATCAGAGGAATATTGAGACTCAAACTCGGTTTCTACTCTCAAGGTTTAGTCTTACTATAAACAAAGAAACATGCACATACAATCTCTTTTTCAGTTAAGCACTGGCTGATTTGTACCAATAAACACATTCCCAGAATTAACACTATTTATTTCCTCGAGCCATGATATTTTCATTCACTTTTGTCAGCCAATTATGGAGACATTTTGAGGTCTTGGTGCTGTTTGGCTTATAGTATCCCACCCAACTAATACTCATTTTAAATTTTCAAATAAACTAGAAGCTCNACCCCGCCCCCATGGATTTTTCACATATCTCTTGCTTCAAATTCGGGGCTAGAATGGAATTCTCCATGACTTGCGTTGAGAGATGGTTTGAATCCAAATTCTAAGGCTGTACCAGTGTTCACTACCATGGAGTGCATGGCACCATACTGCCTCAGGCAGAGGGTAGATTGAGTAGCAAAAATTTCTACCAGCTAATAGTAAAACTCCTATCTATGGCTGAGAAACAGATGNTCACACCACAGACAAAAACTCTGCTCTCTGCTCCATTCTCTGGGTGAATCCGTGACAGAGGCAGGTAGCTCTGTACAGGCAGATGGAGAAACCCAGGGAGATACTCTCGTCAGTGTTTGCTGTTTNACATTCCACATGTGGGTGTTAGGGCTGTAAGCTAGAGTTGGACCTCTAACTCATTCCGTAATTACTTTTCTTCTCCCCGCTTTAGTTTCTTTCTGTCTCAAATGAAAGCAGCAGCATTGAACAAGCCTCATTATGGCTTTCCAAGAAGTAATGGCATAAGTCAGTAAAAGCATCAGCCCCTGGGTGGTGGTGGCACACATCTTTAATGCCAGCACTCGGGAGGCAAAGGCAATTGAATGTCAGTGAATTCAAGGCCAGTCTGATCTACAGAGTGAGTTCCAGGACAGCCAAGACTGTTACACAGAGAAACCCTGTCTCGAAAAGCCAAAAAAAATAAATAAATAAAATAAATAAAAAGCATCAGCCTAGTACCATGTAAGCAACACTACAAGGTGACTCTTTCATGACTGCCTGTAACTTTGATTCCAGGGTATCTGATGCTCTTTTCTATCTTACACACACACACACACACACACACACACACACACAGAGAGAGAGAGAGAGAGAGAGAGAGAGAGAGAGAGAGAGAGAGAGATGTAAGGAAGTAATAAATATTTAAATGAGCACCATATGTGTTTGGAATCCCACGCCCAGGTGTTGGTTACATTTCCCAACCAAAGCAGAACATAAGAATATATTTAAAACAGACTTGGCCTCATTGTCAGTGACATGAAACCAAATTACAGGGAAGAATCTCTATAAATGGATCCCACCAGGATGTGTATTTGAATCGTCAGACATGCACATGACTCCCCCCTCTGGGTAGACGGGGAAACATGGTGGTAGAGCTGGCAACACACAAGCTCCAGGGGTTGCTGATCTTCTACAACCCTGTGTACAACAGCATGTATGTGGTCATGTATGTGCTTTCTAGGTATACGGTTGTGATGGGTAATCTCAGGAGGTGGCAAATCACCAGGGAAACAAAGCTCTGGCTGTGTCTGAGAGAATGTTTCCTGAGAGGCATAGGTGGGAAGAGAGGACCTAACCTGAGTGTGGGTGGGTTAGGATCCTAGACTGGATTAAACCAGTAAAGCAGACATCTTCACTCCACACTTCCTGACTATGGGCATAATGTGACCAGAGGCCCCTGTCTTCTTCTACCACACACGGTGAGCTTGATCCTCAACCATTGAGCAGAAGTAAGTCCTTCTNTTGCTAATCCCAAAGTTGCTTTCCCAAGTTCTTTGTCATAGTGTTAGAAAAGTAACTGAAAGAGTGAGCGACAATAGTTGATCAGACTCTCAGAGAGATAAAAGACACCCACAAAGTTCAGAGCAAATATATCCTTCAGAGCTACTTCCAGTGAGTAACACCCCAACCATCATCAGTCTTTTCCTGGTGTCTATGCTGGCTGATCTTGGTTGTTAACTTGACTACATCTGGAATCAACTAAACCAAGCAGCTGGACATGTCTGTGAGGGCTTTTTCTCAACTGGATGTTTTGAGGTGAGAAGACCTCCTCTAACTCTGGGCTATGCCTTTCAGAGGTAGCCCATATGAAAGAACATTGAAGAAGGAAGCTTTGGTTTTGCCTGCTTGTCCTCACCATCACTGGCAAGTTTATCTGTCCTGCTGCTGGAGTATTCCTTCGCAGGTATTAGAACCCACTTCTTCTGGATTCCAGTGGACTAAAGGCTGGCAACTCTCTGGGACTTTAGCACTGTACTGGGACTGGTGAGACATTCAGTCCTATGGACTGAACAACTGCCAGAGCCTTGACATTTTCATCTGGAGACAGTCATTGTTGGACTCCTCAGACCACAGCCTGTAAGCCCTCTAATACATCCCCACTGTGTGTGTGTGTGTGTGTGTGTGTATGTGTGCGCGCACGCGTGCATTCTATCAATTTTGTGTTCTGTTCCTCTAGAGAATACTAATATAGTGTCTAATATAATCTGGAGCCTGGAAGAACTTTTCAAGCTCTACTCTTAAATCTTCTTTCTTTCCAGAATGTTCCTGATGTAGACAGTGAAAGACAGCNGAAAGAAGAAATTAAAATTAAGGAAGTATCAACCTGTTAGTAATTTAGGTTGAAAATCACTGAGACAAGAATGCCTTATCCACTTTGCATACAGGTCACACAGTTCTCCATACCACACTAGATGGTGACTCCCGAGAAATCTTAAGAAACGTTTTTATAAGAAATTAATCTTTAGTTATAATCAAAACTAATGTGAGATCTCAAAAGAACTTGACACTGAATTCAAAGAGCTGTAGTCCACAGCTCATTCAAATCCATGGAATCATCCCATTGTCTCTC
>LZPO01045834.1:8250-21795 GCA_001675575.1 Neotoma lepida | reverse complement strand
ATTTAAATACTAAATATGAAAGGAACAAAGAAGATAAGAATGGGAACATGAAGAAAAAAAGGAAGAAAGGAAAAAAGACGACAATGTTGGATACGTGTAAAAAATACAATCAAGAAAATTTTGGAGAATGTTAGGTCATTTAGTCAAAGTGCTACAAAGAAGATGACAATTGAAGACCTAGGATCCATTTGAGATGGCTCAGCAGATAAAGGCACTTCCCATTCAAGACTGTCTTCAAAAACCTCTGCTTGACAAATGGACACATACTCCTATTATGCACATAAGACAGTACTATAAGTAGTTTGTGGGATTTTTATTAAGCCTGAAAATTGAACAAGATAATTTTAATTCCTAAGTCTATGGGCTAAAAACAAAGTGGGCTAGGTATATAGTTCAGTGGTACCAGTGGTAGAATACTTGTCTAAGATGCAAAAGGAAGGCAGTGAGGGAGGGTTAATAGTGAATGTAGCTCAGCTAGGTGCTGAAATTTTAACTTAACAAAAATATTTCTGGCAAAAAGTAGAGCTTAAAGCAGTAACTAGGAATAAAATTTCAGTATTAGAAAAGTAAGAATAAGAAAAGAATGATTTCAAGGTCTTTTTTTTAATCTGAGAAAATGTGGAATGACTTATTAATTACTGATAAGAAAAACTGGATAGATATATGATTACAGGAAAAAGTCAGGCACTCATTTTAGAATATTTAATTTGCCATGATAGTTGTCCTAATTAGATAAGATTGAATAGAAAGTTAACTGAGGTTATATTAGTCAAAGAAGTCTTGATATGATTGCTAATTTGGGAATCATTACGACCAAGTTAGAATTTCAACTGGAGGACTAGCTGAGGTTTCCAAAGAAGTTGGTGTGGTTAGCAAACTAAAGCAGTTCCAGATGTCATTGTAGTGTGTGGTGCCATTTAAAGGAAGATTAAATAAGGTAAGCATAAAATGAAAAGCCAGAGGAAAACCATTTGCTGGAGGAACAAGAAGAGTGAGTGACCTAAAAAATAAGAGAAAACCTACTTATAGTTAATGAGATCATGACAACCATTAGATTACCAGTGATTTATTAGGACTGTGTCAGTGCACTGACATATTCTGTGGTCTTTGTCACTCTCATGGCCAGCAGAGTATAGAGTCTGAAAAGAAAAGAAAGCAGTTCAGCTCAACATGACTCAGTAGCTGGAATTGGTTCAAGCTTCTGGAATTTGACACTGAGTGGTTTATTTTAGTCATTGTAAGCACAACACAAATTGGTGAAAATCATTCTTGTGATACTTAACCCAATCCTTCATGCATAACAAAGCATATGTAAATTTCTTTGAAGAACAAATAAGCTAAATACAGATCAGACATGACCACATCAAAACACTTTATAATGTCCATAAAGATAGATTCTATAGATTGCAAAAGAAAAAAAAATAACAATAATGGTCTGGGGAAGGGTCCAGTGCCAGAAAATCCTCTAGGCACATGAATAGGGCAAAGGTCACCAGGCTAGAAAACATATCCATTCGAGCCTTTTGGGTAGATAACAAGATTCCTTCCCATACAACTCTATGTGTTTAACATTCCAGGTTCCACTAATGCTAATCTGTGAGTGCATAGACCTCTGTGCCTCCTGCACACATAGAATATTTATCAAGTATTGCCTACTCATAATAAATGATGCATTCAATCCAATTTTAAAAGTCTCCATAGTCTTTAATAATTTTAACACTGTCTAACAAATTCTCATACAAGTCTTATCTGAGACTCAAGACAAACTCTTATTTGTGAGCTCCAATAATATCTAAAACAAATTGAGTATTTATAATATACAATGGTACATTCCCATTTCAAAAGAGAAGAAGGTGCATAGCACAGAATGTCAGGACTGAAGCAAGATCAGAATTCATCTTAATAAGCACCAAATTCTGTAACTCTGTGTTCAGCTTCAGAGCTCATAATGCCATCAGCTGGATTCCAAATAGTATGGGTTGTCCCATCACCTCAGTTCTGCATCTGCAATGCATACAGCCTCTTTGAGCCAGTTGCTTTTTCAACCTGTAGCATTATTCAGTGGAGATATTGTGGTCCTAGACACTCTAGAACCCTTAATTCTCTACTGAAACTTAGGCTTCACCTTCATACATTCAAGCAGTGGCCAGGACTTTCTTGCAAGAACTCCGGTCCAGTCACACATTGCTTGGCCTCATTGACTCTCTAGAACTGTGATTTAAGAATCCATAACTTCCTCCTTCCTGTACCTTTCATGCCTTCAAAATAGTATCATGTTTACAATACTTTCATGTTCTCTTGCTAGATTAGAATGGGAATTTTAAGGGTTGCCTTATTTGTGTGCTGACCTATTAGAATGTGTTTTTAGGTGGCTTGTTTTTAGCAGGAAAATTCTTGTCTCAGCTTTTCTCACAAAGACAGTCCTGTCTTGTACCTGATTTTAGTGGAATTGCTTTGAGATTTTCTCCATTTACTTTGATGTTGGCTATTGGCTTGCTGTATATTGCCTTTATTATGTTTAGATATGTTCCTTATATTCCTGACCTCTCCAAGTCATTTATCATGAAGAGGTGTTGGAATTTGTCAGACNCTTTTTCAGATCTAATGAGGTGATCATATGTTTTTTTTTTCTTTCAGTTTGTTTATATTGTGCATTATATTGACAGATTTTCATATTTTGAACTATCCCTGCATCTCTGGGGTGAAGGCTATTTGATTATGGTGTATGATTTTTTTGATGTGTTCTTCGATTCGGTTTGCCAGTATTTTATTATTTTCCATGAATATTCATAAGGGAGATTGGTCTGTAATTCTCTTCCTTTGTTGCATCCTTGTGTGATTTGGGTATCAGGGTAACTGCAGCCTCATAAAAAGTGTTGACAATGTTCCTTCTGTGTCCATTGTGTAGAACAACTAGAGGAGCATTGGTATTAGCTCTTCTTTGAAATTCTGGTAGAATTGTGTGCTGAAACTATCTGGCCCTGGGCTTTTTATTTTATTATTTATTTATTTATTTATTTATTTATTATTTATTTATTTTGGGTTGGGTGACTTTTAGTGATTGTTTCTATTTTCGTAGGGGTTATACTTCTATTTAAGTTGTTTACATGATCTTGATTTAATTTTGGTATGGCATACCTATCCAGAAAATTGTCCATTTCTTTTATATTTTCCAATTTTGTGGAGTATAGGTTTTCAAAGTTTGACCAAATGATTCTTTAAATTTCCTCAATATTTTTGTTATGTACCCCTTATCATTTCTTATTCTGTTAATATGGATATTATCTCTCTGCCTTTTTATTAGTCCAGATAAGGTTTTTTCTGTCTTGTTGATTATTTCAAAGAATCAATTCTTTCTTTCATCGGTACTTTGTATTTTTCTGTTTGTTTCTATTTTATTGATTTCAGCCTGCAATATTATTATTTCCTGATGTCTACTCCTCTTGGATGAGTTTGCTTCTTTTTGTTCTAAAGCTTTCAGGTGTGATGTTAAATAGCTAGTGTGAGATTTCTCCACGTTTTTTATGTAGGCACTTAGTGCTATGAAGTTTCCTCTTAGCACTGCTTTCATAGTGTTCTATAGTGCATAGCTGTTTCTCCTTAAGAAAAAGGGGAATGGATAAGTATAGGATATTAAGGTAGATTTTTGTGTATATTAGTAAAATATCAGCCTTAGATAATTTGCAGTCATGAATTCTTGTATATCGACACAATTGTAAACTATTTTTATATCTGTCTCTTATACACATCTAGATGTGTATAAGAGACAGGCCTTAGATAATTTGCAGTCATGAATTCTTGTATATCGACACAATTGTAAACTATTTTTATAATCCTCTTTAAGATAATTTGCATATTGATACAAATACAGAACTATATTTGTTGTAATGTACATATATTTCTACTCTTATTAGAAATATTTTATATATTGATACAATGTAAAACTATATTTGTCATATTGTATGTATGTACTACCTCTGTTTAGGATATTTTATATATTGATATATATTTAGGATTGTTGTCATATTGCATATTGCACTATACATTTCTAAATCTGTTTAAGATCTTTTGTGTATTGTCATAATTTTGATGTCATTTTCCTTTTACTGTACATTTNTTTACAGGCCATTTACCTTGTTTATATGAAGCCTTAGTCCTTAGGTTATTTAGGTAGATAAGACTTACAGGTCATCCATGCTTGTCATCTCTATAGTTACATTAGTTAGGTTGTCCAGATTTACAGATACATTGGTCAGATGGACAGGAAATCTTCAAAAACTTCATAGACTTGGACGATATGGTATTTAAATAACTTAGAATTCTGCTGACATGGGACATGATTGCTTTGTCAACACTGATCTGATCCTGAGAGAATGTTGGGCTTTTAAGATACTCCGTTTGGAATTTTGTCTTCTTCCTGGCACATAATGGCCTGCTGGGCAAAGAATTGTCCTTACCTCAACTGCTGACAGTATGAATGCTGTCCTTTTTGGATGAGTGGGACACAAGGAAAAGTGACTACTGAATTCTGCCAAGATAGGATAAAATGGTCTTTCAAAATTCCTACTTCTGAAAATGGTCTATCAGATATTCTAGGCCTGTAGCCAAATTGGATGTCCCAAGGGTGCTCAGAAACTATATGATTGTCCAGGCTGCCAGCTGTCTCTGCCTATTCTCGAAAGATCTCTGAAATTTGCTTGTGTGCATTTCCCGTTTTCTAGTTATTATCATATTCCTTCACAGGTCTTCTATGGGGTTGAAGACTAACAGTTACAGTTACAATCTTCTCATATCTTAGCTAAAACATACTAAGTACTGGATTCTCCAAGTTAGGATATATTTTTGGAATAATCTCTCTAACATACCATTTACTTATGTTCTGGACATCTCTGGATTTTAGTGTATGTTTATTGTTTGATGTTCTTGTTGGTTGTAGTTCCATTTGTTTATGTCATTACCCTTTATTTCTCCTTGATAATAACTCCTATTGTATATAGTTTTCTGTTAAGTTAGAACTTTCTTATTTAGATGAAAGCAGGAGATGTAGTAGATAACTGAGGCATACCCTGAAGCACTGCCACTAGTGAGGCAGCTGTAGCTGTTACACCTGCCTATGACCTTGATGTAACTTCCCCTGAGGCAGGGACACCAGAGACACTTAAGTCCTAGGATGCATGTACGCCCTTTCTTGGCTATCTTATGGTTCTGGATGCTGAATTCTTAGACCAAACCATTCAGCATGGGACATAGCTCAGCTTTCTCAGACTGCACAATAAATCCCCCATGGTTATGAGTTTACCCCAAGTAAATTCCTTTAATCATTATATAGACTCCATGGATTAATCACAATAGTGTCTCCTAAACTTGAATGTGCTGTTCATTCATTTTCCTTGAATTCTAGGAAGTCTTTAATTTCTTTCTTTACTTCTTTCTGACCCAGTGATGATTCAGTTGAGCACTGTTCAGTTTCCATGAGTTTGCAGGCTTTCTGCAATTTGTGTTGTTGTTGAATTCTAACTTTGAGCCATGGTGATCCAATAAGATGCAGGGAGTTATTTCCACTTTTGTTTTTGGTATCCACTGATGATTGCTTTTTTACCAAGTATGTGGTCAATTTTGGAGACAGTTCCATAAGGTACTGAGAAGAAAGTATATTTTGTGTTTGGNTAAAATGTTTTATAGATGTCTGTTAAGTCCATTTGAGTCATAACATCTATTAGTTCCCTTATTTCTCTATCAGCAGGCATTATCATGAGATATTATATGCCATGGGATTATACAGTAGGGATTCAGTCACCATTGATAAAGGTCAACCTATCAGAACCAAGGGTTATAGTGGAGGACCAAGTCATCATGCAAGGTGTATTGGAATTATTGCCCTTTGAATGAATTGGCTGTTTCTTGTTGTAGATTTCTTGTGCAATTACCAATGATATCTCCCCTTTACCAAGTATCTTCATACAATGTATATATGTAATTTCATGACTTCATGTCANTCTTATGGTCACATATATCTGTGGGTCATCAGGTTAGCTGTATAATTTTGATACATAGAAAACATACTATGATATACTTCATAGGCTTATCCATTGTCTCACAAGACTGTAGACACTTAAAGCCTGCTTTGTTCCTTTTGCTCAGACTAACATAGAAAATAATAATCTCACTTCTTTCTCACACAAACTGCACACATTTAGCTCATTTTTACCTCAGAGCAAGTTCAAACTAGACTAAAGGCCTTTGTAAATAGATCGAAAGTTTAAAGCTTTACAGTTACGCACAAGGCCAGAGTCATAGGTGTCTTACAAAGGTTACTAACACAAAATACCCTAAGAAATGCCTGCCAATTCTTCACTTTCCAAGTCTGCTGATAAAAAGCTATATCTTAGAGTTTGTGGCACTGGGAAGTATTATGGCAATTAGCCAGCTCAATTATTTATATATTTTATCAAGATAGCTTTATTTTAGAAACAACTTACAGAACAAGGGGAGGGAGTGAGTACAGGTTGAACAAGGGAGCGACATGATCCAGTGGAGAATTCTGGCTCAGTCTTCAGTCTGCCTTCCAAGACCCCAGCGATCCTGAAATGGGAGATCAGAGTGAGAGAGAGGTCACATAGCATCCCAGATTTTTTAAGGGGCTCAGGTTTGACCAAGCCTTAAAAGGGAGGTCTTAGCTACCTGGCTAAAGGGGCCACCTTACAGCTAAAAGCCAAAATAGCTATCCACTACAGGGAACTGCATCCCCCTCCCTCTGGTTCTGAGACTTTGGAACATTGCATTACCATGGTAACAGCTCTGCTCCTTATCATCTATTCTAGGAATGTGTTATGACCTTGATGGTTTTGAAACTTTTCTCAGGATTGCAAGGACTCTTCTATCAGAAATGTATGGATAGTCAAGCAAGAGATCAACAAAGAATGAGAGTTGAAAAGAAGCCATGGATTTAGAAAAGCCTACTTAGAACAATAAAGAGATGGACTGAAAGAGCATGGTGTGTGTAGATTCATTCCTTTTCCCTCAGATTAGATCCTTAGCTGAGAAAGCTTTTGAGACTGGCTCCTTAAAGTTTTTCATTATTTTTCTGTTAACTTTCAGTCTTGCAAACCTGTACATTTGTAAGTATGGGGTGTTGAAGTCTCCCACTATTAGTATGTGGGGTTTGATGTGCAATTTAAGCTTTAATAATGTTTCTTTTACAAATGTAGGTCATTCATTGTATTTGGGACATAGATTTTCAGAACTGAGACTTCATCATGATGAATTTTTCTTCTGATGAATATGAAATGTCCTTTTCCATATTTTTTGACTAATTTTAATTTGAAGACTATTTTGTAAGATTTAAAGCTAGGTACACCAGCTTGCTTCTTAGGTCCATTTGACTGGACAATCTTTTTCCAACCCTTTACTCTGAGGCAATGTCTGTCTTTGAGGTTTAGGCGTGTTTCTTGTATGTAGCAGAAAGATGGATTCTGTTTTCATATGCATTCTGTTAAACTATGTCTTTTTATAGGGGAATTGAGTCCATTGATATTGAGTTATTAATGAACAGTGGTTGTTAACTCCTGTTATTTTTGGTTTTGGTAGTGGTGGTGGTAGTGTGTGTGTATTTCACTTCTTTGTGATTTGCTGGTATGAGATCTATTGCCTATGTTTTCATGGGTGCAGNTAACATCCTTGGGNTGGTGTTTTCCTTCTAATCTTTTCTTTAAAGGGCTGTATTTGTGGTTAGGTATTGTTTAAATCTGGTTTTGTCGTGGAATATCCTGTTTTCTCCATCTATGGTGATTGAAAACTTTCCTGGCTTTTGTAGTCTTGGCTGAAATCCATGGTCTCATCCAGAAGTTGCCATTGAGCAGTCAAGTGCAATTCTGATAGGTCTGCCTTTATATGTTACTTGGCCTTTTTGCTTTGTTGCTCTTAATATTCTTTCTTCATTCTGTATGTTTAGTGTTTTGATTATTATGTGGTGAGGAGACTTACTTTTTTGGTCCAGTCTATTCAGTGTTTTATAAGCTTCTTTTACTTTCATAGGCATGTCCTTCTTTAAGTTGGGAAAATTTTCTTCTATTATTTTGTTAAATATATTTTCTGTGCCTTTGAACTGGGATTCTTCTCCTTCTTCTATCCCTATTATTCTTAGGTTTGTTCTTCTCATGGTGTCCCAAACTTCCTTGNATGTTTTGTGTTAAAAATTTGTTGGATTAAAATCTTTTTGACTGATAAATCTATTTCTTCTATTGTATCTTNAATGCCTTAGATTCTCTCTTCCATCACTTGTGTTCTGTTGGTTATGCTTGTATCTGTAGTTTCTGTTTAATTACTCAGATTTTCCTTTTCCAGAATTCCCTCAGTTTCTGTTTCCTTTATTGCCTCTATTTCAATTTTCAGTTCTTGGACTCTTTATCTATTTGATTATTTTTTTCTTGGCTTTATTTAAGGTATTTATTTATTACATTTTTATTTGTCTTTTCCTTCATTTCATTAAAGGAATTTTTCATTTCCTTTTCAAAGGCCACTATAATCTTCATAAAATTATTTTAAGGTTCTTTTTTTCAACTTCATCTCTGTTGGGATACTCAGGTCTTGCTGTTGTAGACCCACTAGGTTCTGGTGGTATCACATTGCTCTTTGTGTTATTGAATATATTTTTACTCTGCCATCTACCCATCTCTCCCTCCAATCATTGCAGGTAGAGCCTATGGCCACGGGAATACTTCTTTTACAATCTATGCATATGGGGCCTGTGGCTCTGTTTGTCACTGGTGCCACCAGGGGAGAGGGAAGAGGATGCTGCTGTCCAGGCTCTGGGGCTGTGATGGGTGGAAGAGGGGCATGGGATGTGCCCCTGGGGCCTAGGCACTAGAGAGCTGTTCTGTCCAGCTTGGTGCTCAGACACTCCTGTCCCTCCTCACTAATCTTAGAACACACACACACATGCACACAATGGTTATAGCACATTTNAAGAGTTTTGTTGTCATCCTTTTCCTTGTGCCGAACTGCAAAATCTTACTTGATCCTTTCTCAAAGTTTCTTTGAGACAATAATTTAATTCCTAACTGGGTCCTAAATAGCACACTAGAGCAGATTCTGGAGCTTCATAGAACAGTGGCTCCATTTTGCTTGTACTAATAGAGCAAACAGCAAATCAAATTGTGAACTATTTTTTTCTGTTTTGAAAGTTTTTTTTCTTTCATTTTATTTTGGTACTTCTCATGTTTTTTTTTTTTTATTATACCTGCATCCTCTTTTCCTAATTATTTTTAAAGCTTGGGCAATCTCAAATTAGGGAGAGCTAGAGAATCAATCTAACAAGAGAGATGACTACTCTTTCTTCTTTTTCTTCCTGGCAAACAAACACTAATCCTATTTAAATAACTATCCAGTTAAAATATCTAGCCAATTATTTAAGTTTATTAATTACTTTTGCATGTTCCTCCATGGTAAAATATAGGCAAGGGACACAATAAATCTGGAAAATGACAATGTCTACAAAAAACACTTTAAAAAATTTAAGCCAATCTTCCAATATCTTCTTTCATTTAGAAAGAATATGCTTCAAATATGCTTGTGAACACCCATGGCATGTTTGAAATATTACAAACTCAAGAAAACCCCTTTTCCCTCTAAAACATAGTATTTTGTTCCTCATTGAGCTAAAATATGTACAGGTATCTGTATTCCACCATTTTCCAATTATGACCCTATATAGAAATAAGGTTCCTGGAACAGCAACTCTGTCTATGCAAACAGATAAACATATATATCTATACATGTATGACATATTATACTATGAATCACTTGAAACAATTCATAGTGAGCTGATTATTCTTTGTAAATTGTAATCAGACTTCAGAGTGACATATTTTATGAAAATATCTTTTTCTTTTTTCTTTATCTGTTTTTTCTTTTTTGCATGTTGAAATTTTTCTTTTTTATTTTATTCATCTATTTTTTCTTTATTATTAAACAGATCTTCCACTTCTTTTACATACCAGCCTCAGATACCCCTCTCCTCCCTCCTCCAACCCCACCAGCTCCCCACCAACCCAACCCCCACTCCCTCCTTCTCCAATACAAGGTCTCCCACGGTGAGTCTCTGGAGTCTGGCACTCTCAGCCAAGACAGGACAAGACCCTCCTCCCTGCGTCAAGACTGTACCAGGTGTCCTACCACAGGCACTGGGCCCCAAAAAGTCAGGCCCTGCACCAGGGATGGATCCCAATCCCACTTCCTGGGGGCCCTCAGACACTTCAAGCCAAACAACTGTCTGAAGCCTCTGGGATAGAGAGATGTTTTTTTTTTCCCCAAGAAATGTATTATAATCTTGATTTTCTCTTTCCACAATTCCTCCCAGATCCCCATACCTCCCTTCCCCCCCAACTTTATCTTTCTCCCTCTGATTGTACATAATTGTATTGAAACCCACAAACATCTCTCACTATTACTAAGGCTATTAATCACTCTCTTCAAACTGATGGAAAGGTCCAACTTCTAAAGATAAAAATTACTTATATCATTGAAACCAAAGATGTTGATCTAGAACCTAGCAAGAGCCTTTGCTCCTATTGACTAGTCTTGATGATAGTGGAAGGTACCCTGCATGCTACCAGGGAAGAAATGTAACCATCACTCCAGCTGTACAACCTGTGATCTACAAACCCTATAAGCTATAAACCCTGCCTGCAGGTTATGCTGGTGCTATAGTGGCACAAAAATGTGGTAGTAACTAACCATTCTATTGTTAGGCTTAAGGGTCACTCCATGAGGTGGAACACAAGCCTGACACTGCTGAGGTGGTCCAGAATCTCAGACTATGGGCCGAGCAGAAAATCAAATACAACTGTTTTGCTAAAGGAGCATAACAATAAAGTGAGTTCTACTGAGACTTTGCTATGTCCTTAAATCAGTTGCTCACTCAGCCATCATCACAGAACTTCTATTTGCAGTAGACAGGAGCTAATACTGACCAACAACCGGACAATATGCAAAGAGTGAGAGATTTTATAACTCTCAGCACTTAATGGGTTGTCTTTATCTAATTGCTCCATTTAGGGCTTAGGAAGAGGAGGTGGAAAGATTGTAAAAGTCAAAGGAGATAGATGCCACTAAGAAAACAGTGTCTTCCATGGCTGATGGATCTATGAACTGAAAGAGACTGTGGTAGCATACATAGAGCTACACAGATTCAAGCCATTGGGATCCAAGTGCTGAGTGGGGAAATGAACACAACCTTGAAACAAATATCCAAATGTTGCAAATTTTATACAAAACTTATATAAAACTCTAAATGTTGCAAATAGTATGGGTATAGGTTGAAAATGACTGTTTGATATGCTGAGTGCTAATTCTGTGTCAGTTGGAGTCAGTTATATTTCTTTCCTTGGGAAAATGTGCTAGAGATTTCTGTAAAGAATCCCTCATTTCATTCCTATGTAATGTTTTCTATGGAGTTCAATAAGTAGGAAGCAAAATCCTTTATTAAGGACAGAAACAGATACTACTAAAAGAACATACTCAGATACAAATAAGACAGACCAACATGGACAAATCATACATACGTAACAGACAGATTACAACCAGACAGGACAATAATAACAGACAGAAGACACAGTGAGAGAAATGGAGAATTAAATTTGAGCTCCCTTTTGGTCAAATTTACCTAAGGGAAGTCTTTAGTTTTCATTCCATAATGAATAATATCACTAATTCATTTTGGTGATGCTTGGGGTTATCTGTAATTCATTAACTACACAACAGTTCCAACTTGTAAATAAGTTTCTCAGTGAAATAAGTATGATTGGAAATTGTTTAAAAAACCAAAGGTATTAAACAGAAGTGACATATTTAAAACCTTATACAAATAAATTATATCACATATCCAAAATATTGAGCTAAAAAACCACATCTATGAGAAAACATCGTCTTTGCCCACATAATAAGCCAGAATGCCCAAGAACAAAACCAGAGTGATAAATAATGACAGACAGCACATTATTTCCACATTACAATGGGCATTTTGTTTGTTATTTGTANGAAAAAACACCACAAACTAAAATTATTCAATTTTTAAATCTGAAGTTCTAGGAAGATCTAGGAGACAAGTCACTTTAGCAAATTTTTTTTTGAAAAATTTACTACTAAACCAAAATATTTTTTGTTTGCGTGTTTTTCAAAATACTTTAGATTTTTAGCAAATGCTCATCATCAAAAGCTGACTATTGCAGAGGACAAGTTTTGTTTCCAACTCCTCTTCTGGCCTCTGTAGTCACTCTTTCACGTCTATACATACACACATTCAGACAAGCACAAAAACACATAATTAAAAATAGAATAAGTCTTTTCAAAAAATATAATGCAATTTAGTCTAAGTAAACCAGATAAAGTAGTCAATAGCTTCTTATCCTAGCAGGTGCATGCTAGATAGTAATATTAATAATAGATTTACATTGATATATAATTTTACTCAATGTGTAGCACCTTCATTATTTGTCTCCTAACTAGTAATGACTGAGATTTCCCAAGTAATTCCCATGTAGAATAAATAACGTACAGAACTGCCAGAAAGAGCTAATTCTTGTAAGTTATTTAAGTGTTCTGGTTTTAATAGTTATATAGATGTCTTAAGTACAGAAAACAGAATATTTGGTCATGCATTTCAGCTGGATATAGGAGCCTCACCTTCAACACTTTGCAATCTCCACCCTCATTTTAGGGAATGATAGAAGTAAGAGAGTATAAAATAGTAGATTAAACTTACATGATTACTAGTTTTTTGTCTTTTTCAGTCAGTTACAGAAAAACAGTCTTATCTAAACAAGAAAAAAATCATTGTGAAAGACAGAAAAATACTAGGATTATAATAAAACATTAATAAGAGCACTGGAGGACCAATCGGTGTACTTTTCCCAGAGGAGGGCCAACTCTTCTGTGTCCAGCTATTCTCAGTTTCCTGTAGTTCTTTCTGTAAGTTTGAGGCTTCATGAAGTTTCNCCCATGCAGTATGGCATAGTCATTAGTGTCCTCCTTAAGGTTATGCAGTGCCAAACAATCAGCCATGAAATCATGCATACAAGAAACATTAGATGGACTCTAAAGTTTGTATTTGGGATCACATATGTTTATGCAAATAGATATGTATTCAATAAAAATTGATGAAAAAAAAGAGGCCATTAATTTGAAGGAGAGGCCATGAATTTGAAGGCAACTGAGGAGGGAAATATAGAAAGAAAGAGGAAGTAGAAATGATATACTTAAAACACAATCTCAAAAATAGGAAAACAGCAAGAACAACTTCTCTCCTTAAACTNGTGAGGTAGTAAAGCAAAGCAATGAACATATCACATGTATAGGAGACAGCTTTTTTAACATGAAATAACCCTAGAGAAACCCACTATGCAGTGTCAAATATTTTTTTTTCTATAAAGATGCTAGCCGGGCGGTGGTGGCACACACCTTTAATCCCAGCACTCAGGAGGCAGAGGCAGGCGGATCTCTGTGAGTTCGAGGCCACCCTGGGCTACCAAGTGAGTTCCAGGAAAGGTG
>LZPO01045833.1:6484-21821 GCA_001675575.1 Neotoma lepida | reverse complement strand
CAGGCTGGCCTCGAACTCACAGAGATCCGCCTGCCTCTGCCTCCCGAGTGCTGGGATTAAAGGCGTGCGCCACCACCGCCCGGCAATCTTCTAGTTTCTTGACAATGCTTTTGTCTGTGTTGCTGTCCTAATTTCTCTGTTTTATAAAGGTCCAAATCAGATTGGATTAGGACTATACTATCAACTTCATTCTAACTTACTGCCTTTCTGAAGATCCCATAACAAAAGCAGTCACATTCTGACTATTGGAAGTTAAGGATTGAACACATGAATTTGGAATGGGGGACACAATCCAACTTCTAATAGGTGAGAGAAAAGAACACTTTGGGGTATACACAAAGGTCTGTCATTTGAAAATGTATAGGGGAAACACTGCTACTTTTTTCCACCTAGGATGCATATTTTAATCAGAAAAGATCATAAGAAATCATTCAAGTTTATAGATATTATCAATGGTAAGACAAAATTGACATCTTTCTAAATGAAAACCTGCTCACATAAATATGCATTAAATGTTTTTCGCAATCAGATGTAATGTTTATGTTTTATCTTCCCTGCCTAGACCAGATGGTTGTCTGTCAGTTCACTGTATTCTGACACCTGAAGGTTCTTTTAATGTTTGTATCTGATTGCATCAGAGTCTGTTGTGGTATTCAAACGATCAATAATTCTGCAAGGATAACTAAGGTAAAATAATAGCAAGGCATCTGTTATAACAGTCCATTAATGATAGTTTGATTAACACAAGTCACATGTGGTTGTAATAAACACACAAGCTTTCTTAATATTACAATGTTAAAAATGATAGGAAAAATAGATACTCAAAAGAGATTGGTTTTCAGAACTGAGATAAATAAAAATCTCCATACAATTTTTATAAACTAGAGGCATAGCAGGCCTCCTGCTATTTGAAAATTACAACATATGGCAAAACCCATAAGCTATATACATTTTTAAACCTTTAAATATAACACATACCAGTGCTACCCATAAGAAAATAATTAACCATCTTTTTAATGTATTCTTTAATAAATTTTATATCATAATTTTCATTTTTTAAGAAAATAAAGANTAGTTTATCTTTAACCAAAAATACCAACCATAATTACACAGTTACAATACAGAGTACTAATGATTCTATAAAATCTCAATGTTTTATTCAATATTTCTGTTCAACAAATCCCTGTCGGTCCCCAAATTATAGCACTACCCCTACTTTTGAGACACGGTCTCCCTATATTGCTCAAACTCCTGGACTCCAAGATCCACCTGTCTCAGCCTTTCTAGTAACTGGAATGCATGCATACCTAGCCCCACACCCATCTTATGGCATCTCACACTTTCTGCATCCCATGTCATTTTAGGTGAACATTTTTCTAATTGCCTTGCCTATGTACATGCCAAACCTCTTTTCCTCAGTTTGCTCTGTGTTTTCATGACTTCTTCTCCATCCTGCATTGACAGTATTACACTGAACACGGCTTCATATCTGTTTGCTGTCCAGAGCCGGCACCCCACACCCATGCTCTTGCACAATTTCACTTGTAGTAATAATTTCAATTTCAGTTTCCATCAACAAAGAGAGTTTTGCCTACCTTTTAAAACTCTCTGCAACTAATTGTACAGTGTACTTTTGTGACTCTGTGACTTCTTCATTTAGCACACTGTCTGGGTTATTCATCCAGTTTATTAACAATCCATTTTTCTTTTATTGAAGTATAATTTCCATCGTGGAATCTTGGTTGTTTATTCTTATTGTTCAGCTAAGTTATAGTTTTGGGCAATGATGATAATAGCTTTTACGAACAATTTTTGAAATTTCTTTTGAAAAGAAATTTCGAAGTAAGGTATCTGGGTCCTAAGCTAAGCTTGTGTTTAGTTTGCATAGATCCTTGCAGGTAGCTTTCTAAATGGCAGAACCTATTTCTACTCCCCAAAGCAATGTGCAGACATTAGAGTTTATTCTCATCTAGATGCCCACACATCCACAGGAGCCCACCCCTGAGTTCACACCATCATGTATGTGATACTTGAACTCACGCAAGATTTGGCACATGAAAGGCTAATCAAGTCTTTTCCACGCACAGTAGGAGTGAATACACTCCAGGTATTCTGTCTTATTTCAGTAAGCCACTTGTTTGCTTCTGTGTCTTCATAAACACTGAACTTGTGGTGAGACACATGGCAAAATATTTTCAGTAATATGGCAAGGCTGAGGAATGAGTGTTTTCTCTGTACAGATGCCAAATGGAGCCATTTTACTAGACAACTATTAAGACTCACATTAACTAAAGCCTTTCATCTTTTTGTTTTTTTTAACTTATCCTTTAGCAATGTCATAAATGTATTTAATACTTTCTGGTTACATTTATCCCCTATCCCTTTTCTTGTCCTTGTTCTTCTCCTGTCTATTCTTCCTTTCACANCAAGTCCCCATCCTACTTTCTCATCTTTGTATTTTGTCTTTGTTTTGCTTTGTGGGCCTCTGTATTCAACCAGNGCCAGTGCCAAGGGAATGGGCGTGAAACTATCTACTGGAGCATGAGTAACTTCTCATTATCTCCATCACTGAAGANTGTTGACTTTTTCTATACCAGTAGCCCTACACGGCCATTACTCCCTCTGATTGGGGGACATTAGACCCTCCCCTATCTATGACTGAATGCTAATGGGTTCAGTCTCGTTCCAATTCTACTCAAGTAACTTTTGAATGTTCTGAGTTCATGAGTGCTATGGACATGTCATGCCTCTAAGACTGTGTTTTTTAGCCCTACCTCCTGTAATCTTTCTTTTAGATTCCTCTACTCCCTCATTTGTGATACACTCTGAGACTTGGAGAGAGTGATATGAATGGCTGTTTCATGCTGAACACTTGTTCTCAGCATCTTAACCAGCTATGAGTCTCTGCACTACTTGCTGTTTCCTGCAAACAAAAGCTCCTTTCTAGGCTGAAGAAAGTGCTAATATTTAGATATAGATGCAATTATTTAAGAGGCAGTCTGATTACATGTCTACTTAAGGAAAACAATAGNTGTAGGTTCATCCCTTTGTCCTTTCAGCTATGGGCCTTTGACCAACTACNCAGTGCAGGCATGAACTCCCTCATACAGCTGAAGCCTCAGATTCAACCAAAAATGTTATGACTATACCAAAGTCATGAGCAAACTACCAATGTCTATGAAAAGAAGAAGCTATCTTTTCAAACAAATCTTTGTACACAAATTTTATTTGAACTTATTAATGCCCCTAAAGAGCTTATTCATGTTTTTTCTATTTGTTTTTTAGTTAGTTTGTTTGTTTATTTTGGTTTGTTTGTTTGTTTTAAGAGAGGGTCTCACTCTGTAGCCTTGGCTAGCCTGGAACTTGCTATATGGACCACGCTGGTCTGTAACTCACTGAGATCCACCTGCTCTGCCTTCTCNGTGTTGGGATTAAAGGTGTGTGCCACCACTTTCCACTTATTTGTTTTTGTCAAAAGTAAAAACGGAGAAACAAGACTTTACCNTGGTGGGAGGGTGGGCTAGCAAGAGTCAATGGCAATTGAATGAAATGTAGAGAATTTAGAACCAACTCTGCTTGCTAGCAACAAGCCATAGGTGCAAGTCTTCCCATGTGCATCTTTGTAAACAGCAACAGTACTTAAACTATAGATTTAATTGTTTTCAAAGTTAAATATCTTAATTTAAATAATTTAAATAAGTAATTATGACAGCACATTAAATATTTAAATATATTATAGAATATAACTTTACTTGTAAAATAAACATGTATAAATTCATGTTCTAAAATCAAGTAAAGTATAATGTGCTTATTTAAAGCTATGCTAGTATCTGATTATGCAAATAATTNTTTTAAATTTCTTTGATAGTTTAAGAGGTGGCAGATTTCAAATATATTTTTATTATGCTTTACTAATTAATAAAATCTATTACAAACATCAAGCTATTCTTTCTGTTGTCTGTGTTGTGGAGGGCTCTGTGGTTTCAGGAATACTCTTTAGTACCGTTTTTAGTATGACATTTGTGGGTAACTTCTTCCTCTTATAAAAAATTTATTTGTCTTTCTGGAATGAAATGTTCATCTGCTCTNTTAAAATGATTCTAGATTGGAAAATATACTGTTATTTTTTGAGCACACACACACACACCTCCCCCCCCACACACACTATCATCAAATCAAAATACATTTTTTCTTTCTTTAGCAGGTGTATTTTTGGTTTTAAAGAGATTTTTATCACAATAGAAGTCAGACTATCTGGGTTTCAGACTTATACCTGGAATTGAAGCATCATCAACAAATTTATTTCTTCTGCTGTAAAATAAATGGTTTCCTTGAATGAAATCCAAAGGCCTTGTAAACTTAAAAAACAATAGTCATCTCACCTACAGTTTCCTTTGGATTTTTNAAATCATCTTAGTTCTTCGGGCTCTGGCAACTTTTGGTAGAAAGGGGNTGAATTTTTCCTTTTTAAGTGAGAGAACATACCAGTCGTAAGATCAGGCGTGCTCATTTGGTTAAAAGCTGATGCCTAGGCTGCCTNTGACGTTATTAACACCAGGATCTGTNTGCAGAGCCTCTGTACAGGGGTATAATATTGCTTTGGAATAGTTGTGATTTTTGCAGTAAACTTGTCATAGCTTGCTTNTATCCTTTTTAAGAACAAGGTCTTTATAGCTCTCCAATCTTTTAATTTCCTCCAAATACAATCAATGAGATTTTCAGTTCATATCTCAATGAACTTGTACATTTGAGTAATTCACCTTGCTAAGAGAACTTTGCAAGAATGGGCATTATTGAGGCTCTTCTTCACTATCGTTTTGAATCCACCAAATTTCTTGTCATAATCCTGTTTAACAAACAATCGCTAGTGTGCAGTAGAGATTTAAAATGTTTTTGAGCTGAGTTGATCTCGGTAGAATTATGAAGAAACAAGATACCTCAAGCAAGACTTAAATTTTTTCATACTTAATTTTTCATCACTACAAACCAAAATCCTTTCTAACATAATCATTATTTTTAGTTATTTATGTGTTGACTAGAATTCATTCATCCACTCTTTTTATCCTACTATCCATCATGCATCACAGCTGTAATAACCCATCTATTGTACTGAGCATAGTGAGGTTCCTTAATGGTACATTCTACCATAGATATGTATGAAATCAATCTCTTCCTATTTTGCCAGAATCTCTTTTATATAAAATTTTCATTTGATCACCTGATCCTTTGAATCATAGATAACTATGATAGATAAATAACTAAAGTAATAAAATATGTTAACTTTTTGTTGTTGGTCATGCAAGCTTGTCATTCCTGATTAAAACGTTTATATATTGGGGCTGGAGAGATTGCTCAGCAGTTAAAGACACTTGTTATTCTTGCACGGGACCTAGATTCTGTTCCTAGCACCCACATGTGGCTCATAAACACCTATAACTCCAGTTCCAGTGGTTCTTACACCATCATCTGACCTCTGCAGGCACCAGGTATACATGTGGCACACACACACACACGTACACTAAACACTCAGATACATGCATTTAAAAAGTCTCTAAGACAAAAAATCTGGTAGAGTTGTCTATACCTGCATGTAATCCAAGCCATGGCTGGAGCACTTGAAGGACTGGGGAGGAGATGTGGGTTATCTCTGGAGTTTGGTGACTAGTGTAGCCAACTGGTGAGATCAAGGCTCAGTAGGAAATGCTGCATCAATACATAAGGTAGTGAATAATTGACTAAGACACTCAACATTGACCTCTGGCTTCTCTGCATAATGTACAGACACATGAGTACACATGAGCATGTACACACATCTACTCATAAACAAATTTATGCATCTGTTGCCTAGTCCCTCCCCACTTCCAAAGACAGAATTTCATACTTTATTCCAGGCTGTCCTCAAACTCATGATCCTTCTGTTTCAACTCCCCACAGGCTTGAATAGAAGTGTGTNCCAACATGCTTGGTGACCTGCTTGACTTTCACTGATTGGCTGGGTTTTTGTTTGTTATTTGTTTTTTCATAGTACTAGGCCCAGGCCCTAACTCTGTTCTTTGTGGTTTATACTGTTTTATCTGTGAATCTGGGGGATTTATATCCTCATTTAAAAATAGTTATTATGGAAACACAAGTTTAAACAATATATTACTATGCATATCTTGAAATATTAGTATTGCTGTGTCTTATAGATAATAATAATGTGTCATGATTCAAATATATACAGAAATGGAGAGAGGATAGCACTAAAACACTCATGTATCATTCATCTCTGAAATATCTTGCCTATTGTATATAATCTTCATAGCTTCTTATGAAACTAAATTTTACAGATATAATGGATTTCTATTCTAATCACCTTTAAAAGAAGTGTTCCTACTGAGATTAATTTCTATTCTTTATCCTGATATACTTGTTTACACTAAAATATTTATTCTAAGTAGGAAACACACACTGATTGCATACTAAGGGCTATTCAGCACAGTGGAAGACATCTTTCTGGGGGGAAAGGGTGGGCTCANCTACTAATGCTAGCCTTCAAGTGGCCATTTGCTGAGCTCAGCATGGGGTTTCTGCCATGCCTGGAGCTGTGGCTTATGGAAAACAAGACTGAGAACTATCTTCACACAGGAGTGAATTAGGCTGTGAAGTATGTTGGGGACTGAAGGTGTTTAGATTTGGGTCACATTCTTTTTNCCTGTGTATTGCACGTTTAACTTTTTGTGTTTTTTTTGCCTCACTTATCTCTTGTCAGGAAGTTGTNCATGATTTAAATACTTTGTATTTTAAATCCCACAGGTGGTTTTAGCTTACAGAATTTCTGCCTTTTATAATCTAAGTATTCATCTTTCTTCCTTCACAGATATGGTTTATATAATTTAATCTTTCATTGCATTGAAATAAAATAGAATTGCTGAATATTTATTTGAAAATATATCAAGGTGGATGCTTAGGAATACATGGCTACTGTTTAGAAATCAGTCATGCTCACCTATAAAACAATTATGTTTTGTGATTCCAAATGTATGAGTATAAGATATATTGTCTGGCCTGATGCCTGTTTGGTGTATTTTGTGACTGTGTGGAAGTTTATTTCTCACCACAGAATGTGTTTATGATATAAGAAATGTTGTAGACATGTAGTTTGTTTAAGTCAGTTTCACTATATTAACTAATTTGACTTGTACTGAATTATCCTGAAGCTAGGGAATAAATTACATAAAATCCTCCACTTATTTTCTCAACTTGGTGAAACAGTTTGTGAGAATTCAATTAGTTCATCCAAGCTCACTTGCTGACAAAAATCTGACTAGAATTCAGGTCTTCTAATTCAGAATACATTGGGGGCTACCGAGTTTTCCATTAGCATAACAGAGTATTTTGCAATTTTAGGAATAATAGCTATCTTTTAGATGTTTCTTTTTATTGACGTAAAATAAGAAGATTCTAAAATTATTATCCCTTTCTGGATCTCTCATAGTTCGATTGAATTTATTAGAATAATTTTTCTCACTTTAGTGTGCTGTGCACTAGGCATGAGTTGGCAGTGTGTCTCCATGGGTGGGTCCAGATTCTCTGTTTTGTTTATCCTATCTTCATTTATTGTAGCTTTACCCAAAACTTTGACACATGGTGGAGGAAGACAAACATTCGGAATATTTATTTTAATGCTTTTTTTAAAAAAATCTTTTTTGTGTCTGTCATGTTCCTGTTCCTAATAAAGGCCTTAGCTGTATATTCACTGAGCAGCATAGAAAACATGGTTTGGGGGAAAACAAGGAATTCTTCACAGAGATATTTAACAGAGCTTTACAAGGGAAGAAGTTACTTTACAGACTCCAACTGACCCAGTGTAGCANTCACAAACGCAGAAATGCTATTGACCTCTATCCACAAGTTGCTTACGACATTTATGGGATATTTGTTTTATTTCAGGTTGATTATAACCTGTCAGCTACTTTCAGCAAATGTTTATCATATCATATATATATAAGCATACATCTGGGTCAAGGCATGGAAGAGTACATAGTTTAAGATTAAAACTATGCATTTAGCTTAGGTTTTATAAGATGATTACATGGGAAGTCCAAGGCATAGTAAAGTGGTTACATTGGTTGCCTTTAAAGGCAACTTGCATAGATTGAGTACACAGGACAGTGGGTTGAGTACATAGTTTTAAATGATCTTAAAGCACATTAACTTGGTTGCAAAGCCAGGCAGAAGTTCAGCATCTCTGAAGTCAATAAAGATTTTTAGAAAAAAAGATTATACAATTATTTTTNCACACACACAAAGGGCATGCATGCACATGCANACTCACGCCCTACCCCCTCCACACAACTTTCTGAGTCCATTGACTGTTGGTCATATGGAAATGATTGTAAGACCAACCACTTGGTTTTGGATAACAAATTAGGGGGTTACCGATTCTCCCTCTGTCAGAAGTTACTAATTGCCTGTAGCTCTTCATCTGTGGTTAGGTAGGGTCTTTTGAGATTTCCCTTACCCACATTATCGTGATAACTGGTGCTGTCATCGAACTTTTACTTATTGGTTAGGTGCCCATATTGTTGAGATTTAATGGGTGCAGATTTCCTGCCATACTTAGAAGCAACATCTTATAGCAAGTATACGGGCTCTTCGGTTCTTCCCTTCTTCTGAAAGACACTCTGAGCCTTAGGTGTAGGAGTTCTATTGTAAATGTGGCCTGTTGTCATCTTGCACACTGTGGTCAGTGGTTTTCTGCATTTTGACCACTTGTGGCTTTTTGTAACAGTACCTGTCTCTGCCAAAGTAAGCATCCTTGCTGAAGGTGAGAAGTACACTTATCTGTGCTTATAAAGATAAACATTTTTAATGCTCAAAAACTGGAACAATTCCTGTAATCTTCATAGACACAAACCAGTCATAAGATCTGGCACACAAGAACTGAAGAAAAGGATGTCAAGGTCATGGACATGACCCCAAGTGCTTTTGAGTCAATATGCCTTTAGTAAGACAACAGAGAATTAAAGAGCCATTGCTTAGGATTTTTTTTCTACTTGTAAGCCACATAAAATGGAAACAAAACTACTGAACACACCATCATGAGAATGAATGTGCTCTTGTGACTGAGAATTGCTGCTCGTGTTATAGCATTTGGGGATTAAACAAGTGTCATGTGTAATGAGGACGTAGCAAGTCTTCTTGGCTGAGAAATTCACTGTGCTATGTGGAAGTGGGGAATAGGGAAGGAACTCCTGGAAGACAACAGAAAATGTCTGCCTGCTGACTTGCAGGAATATATATATATTTCCTATATATATATATATATATATATATATACACACACACATATATATATACATACACACATATACATATATATACATATATGTATATATATTATAAATTTCATTGGCATATTTCTTACTAAATTAATATGTTACTCAAATTGTGTATATATTACTGAGTTGTTTTCCATTTTTTAAATGAACATTTTATTTCAAATAGATACTATTTAAAATCTTTATTAATTTTTTTTTTCATATGGTGTATTTTGATCATGGTTTTTCCCCTACCCCAACTCTTCCCAGATCACTCNATCACATTCCTACCCGCTCAACTTCATATGCTCTCTCTTTCCCTCNCCTCCATGAAAAAGACCCCAAAAGAAAAAGAAACAAAATTTAAAATTAAAACAAACAAGAAACAAGTAAAACAAAAAAATGCTGATATGGAACAAAAAGCCCACCAAAACAAGGGAGTGTGTTTTATGGTAGCCAAGTGCTCCTGGGCATGGGGCTTGCCCTGGAACATGATTGATATACCCAGAGACACTCCATTGGAGAAAATGGATTTCTCCTTTGCCAACAGATAACCAAAATATTTTAAATTTGTATCCTCTCAGTTTTAATGCAGAATTGCTCTTGACTAAAGGAAAGAAATAAATTTGTTAAAAATAATAATAATAAGAAAACTACTGCAATTCTGTTCTTCAACCTTGTCTTGCAAGTTTTAGTCTTTGTATAAAAGCTGAAACTTTGTTATGTCTTCTTATTATATATTTTAATATCAGTTTTCATAATTCACTTGACTTCTTCAGTCCCAAGACTATTTAGGTTAAACAGTCCATTTTTGGTGACAAATTATTTTAAATATTACCATGAAAAACTCCAGTTACTTGGACTGAAACAGGGACCTTTAAAAATGTCAGTAAGAACAGTGACTTTTATGTTTGATTGTTATTTGAAAATGGTACTGAGTTTGACAAACTTTCTTCACATAAACGCAGTTTAAAAAAAATAGAACATGAGCAACAGTCTGCAGAGTGAAAGGAAAGGAAAGGGTCTCTGTGAAAATGAGCTGTCCCAGTGTTACAGGATGGCCCTGAGGTACCTGAGGTACTTAGGGGAGCCACATGGTTGGGGAAGTGGAAGGGCTTATAGGAGCCAGAACAGAGGGATATTTACTCAGAGCAGAGTGACTCAGTGCACATTATCCTTATCAAGCTACCAGATTTGTTAGCTGAATTGCATCGTAGTACTTTTCAGTATTAGAGGGTTTGCATCTTGTCTACCACCATGCAACCTTTGGATACTTGCTTTCAATTTGCTGCAAGTAGTATTTTTTTTAAACATTGTAACAGCATAGGAAACGAAACTCACCATAGGCTTCCTTATGGAAGATATTGTAAATTATACAAGCTCATATTTTTTATCATTCTTGAAGGAAGTGCAACTCTCTCGAAATATGACAAAAAGTGCAGATTCTAAAAAGACTGTTTAAGTAATTCCTGCATAGATTAATAGCCTGCAGAAATCCCACACTGGACCACTGCACCATTACAGACAAATAAAATCCTTGATATGCAAAGATCCTATAAATTCTGAAATATTCAAAATCAGATTATTTTAAATTTGAGTCTTGAATTTTTTCAATTATTATTTAATATTTCTGACTGTCTTTAGATATTTTCATTGAATTTCCCCTATTTTTGTACACTAACCTTTTACTTTTATCCTCACTGATGCTTGTCTAGGTTGCTATTTCATTGAAGGTTCTCAGACCGTTGACTCCTGAACCATTTGTGACAGACTCAATCGCACTGGTGCCAGGCTGCTCTGGAGTGTGACAGCACTGCTTTCTTCCCTACAACTAGATTTTTATCTCTTAAAGAGTTTGGGAAATGTATTGTTTATCTATGCTGGGGTGATTGTAACAAGCTGGTCAATTTGGCTGTCAGTGAACTAAAAAAATATAATTAGCACAAAATAAAAGTGCCACCATTTTATTTTGTTTTATTTCTATCACCTTAAAGGCTAATGACAACTGCATTCACCTCAGCTTTGTTCCTGAGGTAGCCAGCTAGTAACTGCAGGTGCTGTCCCCAAACTTACTTTGTCCCTTTGCAACAATTAGATATGTTAAAGTGTTGTTACATATTTTGTTACATATTTTGTTACATATTTCAAGAATTCATGCTTTATTCTCAAACTATGATGCTCAATGGTTTTAATTGCTACAAATTATGACTGTGGATATATTTTTCTACAGGTAAATTTGTCACNTTTTTAATATCTGGCAAGTCACATGACAGGTGATTTATATTACAATGGATAATTTGTTGGGTTACTATGTCCAACTTTGATATGAAAATATTGCTTTATCTTATTATATTTTGTTTTGTTATGTTTGGTTGTTATCCCTTAGAAGCCTGTTCTTTTCTAATGAGAGACAGAAAGAGAGTGGATCTGGAGGGGAAGTGAGGTGGGGAGGAACAGGGAGGAGTAGAGGGAGGGGAAGCTATAATCAGGATACATTGTATGAGAAAAGAATCCATTTTCAATAAAAAAGAAAAAAAACTGCTATCTGCTCTTTAAAATTAGTTTCCTGCAATAAATACTTTATTATTCATGAGATGAAACAGTCACAAGTTTATCATTAAAAAGTTATGCACAAACCTTTGTAAGCAAACATTTACGTTCATGTTTTCTTCTTTGAGTATCAGTGAAGACAGGGTGAAGAGATGTGAACTTGACAAAAACCAGTGGAAGAACAGACCTATCTGACCTTCCTGAGACCTTGAACTCAACTGCCTGAACTCCAGAAGCATCATCTGTCCTTCAGAGATGAAGAAAGTGATTTCACATAGCATTCAAATTCTCCATGGCCTCCTTTTCACCAGGTTCTTTAATATTGTGTTTATAATTTATATTTTAAAAGAAGGTTCAAACACAATTACAAAGTTTACAATTTATGATTCCACAGATGGCCTAAGAGAATTAGTAAGAGCAGTTACATGATAGGTGCTCTAAGAGAGATTTACTTTAGTATCAAATGATTTAAGAAGGAAAAAACAGATGAAGGAACGGAAAATTTTCACAAAACAGTTTCTCTCAAGTTCATGTTATGTTACACAAGTTACAAAATACACATATAATATATACATATATTAATGTGTGTATACATATATATAGTTTGAATGAAGTTATGCCACTTGGCATGACAAAGCTCCTCGAAAGACCTATCTAACAAAAACCCCGGTTCAAGGTATGTGAAACTTCCCTTTGAGTTGTTGGCCATCGAGTCAGAGATTCTCAAAATAATATAGACTAGAGTCATTGCCCTCGTTTGCCTCTCTGGATGGGACAATAAGACCTATTACTAAATACACCACACACTTGGGACACAGGACACTTGGAGGAATCACACTAGAGCTGACCTGAAAGTCTCCTCCCTGAGTATTAGCTCTCAGAGTATCCAAAGGTGTTAATACAAGCTGCTAAAGGAGACAAGCAAGCAATAGTCCTGCCCAGCTGGAAAATCTATCGAACCACAGCAATTACCACCATGGTGAGATGTCCCCAATAGTGCAACAGTGGCCATGTATGTCTTGGAGGAAAATAATAGCTGTCTTTTTGTACTAAAGACCCACTCAATTGGAGAGAATTTATGCCTGTCCTGTAACTTAGCCAACTACCCATGGCTATTGAAGTCATGGATTGTCGAGAAGACATTACTGCTGCCACTTTTCTGGACAAGAGNCCTTTCTCACTACATTAGAGATCAGGGTAGCTCTAAACGCTCATCATGTTTCTTTTTGCAGCAGGCGGAGACCATTACAGAAATCCACATCTGATTTTTCTTCTTTAATGTATTATTGTTAGTAAATTGAAAGAACGTCTGATGTTTTTTCAGGGATAACCTGAAAAGAGTCTCACAGAGATCTCTGTTTCACACACACTGGCTACAAGTATACTNGCACTTAACTCTTCTTGTCTACTGGGTACAAATCAGGGATTTCCACAACCACATNAATGAATTCAATTAATTTTTTAAAGTGACTTCCAAANCTCAAAGAAGNGCGTACATATACTTGTTACAAAGGATATTACAAAAGNTGGTAGAAATGTCTTCCATAAGGTGAGGTATGAATAAAGGGGTCAGGGTCCCAAGACCTTCTGAAGTGTGCCAAGCTCCTGGAGCCTCCATGTACCCAACAATCCCAAAGCTCCTGATGTCGACCTTTTGGTTTTCACTGTGGGTCATAGTCATTCNTCTGAACTCGTTCACATGGGTGATCAAATAAAACCTTGAGCCTCTCAGGTCTTACCCAAACATCAAGGGGTGATACAGAAAACAACCTCATCCTTTAGTTCTCTGAGGCTGTGGCCACTGGATCTATCATTAGGTCACAAAATATCCTGTTATCTCTCGAGAAATTCCAAGAAGTATAGGAACTGTATGTCCAAGAACTGGAAAAGGTCCAAAAATATATCAATATTTATCCAACTATATTCTGTTAATGACTTCAGGGCTTACAGACATCCTCACTCCTCAGTTTAGTAGGGAATATTTCCACACAATTTTTCCTCTGTCAATTTTTTTAACTTATGCCTAAAGAAAAAGTGGGCAAAGTTGTTTATAAAAGGATCAGATAACTATTTCTAGTTTCAGAGACCATAAATGTTCTCTTGACGAATATTCTTTGTTCTTTTTTTTTAACCTTTCTTTTTTTTAAATGTGTCTTAGTTTGCAAAATACTTTGGCAANTAAAACCCATTCTTTGCTTCATGATTATACAAAATGGCTTAGGTCAAAGTATGTACTAAAGATTTTGCAATGTATTTATCATTTAAAAGCCTGAAATATCTATAATTATGTCCCTTTGATATCACACACTGGTTGTGGTTGATTTTTCTGTCTGCNTTCATCTCATTGTAGGATTGTCAATTTTCTTCTTTTCAGAAATTATAATCTAAATAACAAAGTTATTTAGAATCCATCTACACTGGTGATTGTATTAAATGTAAATGATCTATACGCTTCAAGTCAAACATTGTTGAACTGAACAAATAAAGAAAATCCAGTTACATGTCTACAAGAAATTCATTTTAAATAAAGATAAAAGTGGTTAAACGCAAGAAGATGGTTAAAAGTTGACCAGGCATATTTTAATCAAAGAAANCTGGGATGCTTATATTACTATCTGCCAAAGAAGACTTAATGTCAAGAGGTACCTGTGATTTGTAAAGGAGTGCTTGTAAAGGAAAGGAATAAGCACTCTATAAACCATATAAATCCCTATCAGTCCTAAACAACTTTCCCCCCAGTGACAGAGCACTACATATGCAGCAACACTAAGTGACTGACAAAAGAAATTGACAAATCCACAAGGCAATGTCAAGATGGGCAGCCCCTGGTGCCTGTAATTGCTAGACCAATCAAGCAGTAAATGAGCAAGGTTATAGCAATCTTGAATGACACTGTCCACTAATTGAGTTTAATTAACATATATAGGGCACTGCACACTGCCTTTCCTAACGCACAGAAACAGGCGGGAGATAAANCCTTTTCTTGGCTGAAAAAGCGGGACTCAGTAAACTCATTTTTCCTTTGTTTGTGCACCATGTTCTGTTCAGTAACAAAGGAAATTTATTCACAGGCATCATTGGCCAGGCAGGTGGTTTGTTGTATGCCTGAGTGATCAGTACCAGACTTGTACAGCCTTTTGTATCTGCATTTTCACAGGAGCAAGATTAACTGTTAGCTTCCCACAGATAGCATTGGGCTTTTTATTCTGGTCCAACAGATTTTTTTATTTGTTTTATTTTGTTGTTTCTCAAGACAGGGTTTCTCTGTGTAGCTCGGGTTGTCCTGGAACTCACTTCTTAGACCAGGCTGGCCTTGAACTCAGCGATCCACCTGCCTCTNCCTCCTGAGTGCTGAGATTAAAAGCATGCGCCACCGCCCAGCTACAACAGAATCTTACCTAGGCAGAGTTTCTGTGCTTTTGGTTTGATAACTACATCAGGAAAAATGTGGTTTGTGTTCCATCTGGATTCTCTTCCCTTGTTTT
>LZPO01045832.1:0-12055 GCA_001675575.1 Neotoma lepida | reverse complement strand
TATTATTGCAAAAAGATACAACATCAATTTGGGAGCAGACAACCAACTCCAGGATTGCTATGGGGAGAAGCATTGCACAGTAATAAGGCTGGAGATGAGACACCTACTCCAGTGACTTTGGCCCCTGACCTCAGATTGTACAGCCTCCATCTATATTGCTATGAGGATAGGTACTGTACCCATGACAGTGGACTGATGTGGGAAGGCCAGTTTTCAAGTCATGGACAGAATTAAATCCTTTGTTGTTGTTGTTATTAAGAGTGGGTCTTATGTAGTCCAGGCTTGCNGCAGTCTCAGGATACTCCTAACTCATCATCCTGAATTCTGGAATTATAGGGTTGTACTCTCACATCCAGCTTAATTCCTTTTGTATATGGATGTTTCTCTATTTAGGATGGGTTACATTCTGATAACCCCATTACAAATTCAAAGAATTTCTAGTCAAAATACATTTAACAAACCTAACCTACTAGACTTCCTAGTTTGGCTGCATAGTTCACTGGGGAACATCAGTCATGTCCCCTCAACTTGGCAGAGTTGATCAGCTGCTGAGGCTGTCTGCCATCTGATGATAAGCCAAGGATAATATCAGAATTAAAATTCTGAAGTAAAGCTTCTATTAAATGTATGACTTTATTTCCTTCATAAAGTCAAAATATCTTAAGTTGAACCATGATAGATGAGNACAGTCTACATATAATCTACGATGTTTTTTCTTAACTGAAAGATGTCTAGTTCTAATTGCTTATTTTGAAGAGTGTGAATACATCTTTCAGAGATTCACAAACTGGAAACAAGCATCCTGCTTGGCTTCACCATTTCTTCAACCCCAAAGCCCCTTTCCCTTTCTGTTGCTTAAACAACACTGGGCTTTTCTTCTTTGCTCCAATTCACCCCNAACAATCTCCACAAGAGCCACATTCTTCAGGAACTATGNCCCAATAAACCCAGCAATCATAGATGTTTGCTTTGAGTTCCTGGCTACTGTGAACACACAGGTATGATACTTGATGCTCTGCTACCACCATGTTCCAAGTGTTCTTATCATTCTTGCATCTTCAGGCTTTGGAACTGTATAACACAGTAAGTNTAAAGAATTCAGTTCAGCTAGACAGGAGTCAGAGCAAGACAACAGCAAGCAAGGCACCATGACATAAAACCAATGCAAAGGTAAAGATACCCAGCGTCCTGAGTGGTAAGAAGGGCAATTACAGCAGGCAGAGCTGCTAAGGCATGCTGTCCCACGGAGCTGCCCAGTATACTAAGTTTAGGATTATCTGTGACCTCTACCCACTGGACAACAGTAGCCTTTCTTCTCCCACATTTAGGAAAGACAAAAATATCTCGAGATGTCTCTATAGAACAAAATCATCCATGGCTGGGAATCAGTGCAGTTAACAAATGTAGGCTTTCCACAATTCAGAGGTGTGTGTGTGTGTGGGGGGGTGTCAAGCTCCAAACATCAGGATTCTTGGACAAAGTTATAAAAATTTCAATTATGTATTGTTATATGAGAAAAATTAGCATCTTAAGTTCTCTAGTAAGACTACACTTGGCAAAATTTGACTTCCATTTCTCCACCAGAACCTCTCTTCTTCATCTTATAGTCAATGGAAAGTATATACAATAAATTCTACACACTGTAAAATATGAACCTTTTACATAAAGAGCAAAGAGATTCTTGGCTGAATCACAGAAAGATTATTTGCTTTAGGCCACATAACAGTGCACTGTAACTATAAATTATTTGTAACCAAAGTGTATGATAATTCCATAAGACTGCCATATTCTGCTTCCAAATAACACATCTGGAAGGAAAAAGTCAAATGTGCTTCACCCCACAGCAAGAAATAAAATTGTTAGGGAAATCTTTCCTGAGTTCTCTCTTTTGCAGTTTCTTTACATTTTTCTGATATTCACAGTCGTGGGCTCAGTTATATCCCCTCTAACATTTGATTGGACTCCTCATCCTATGCTCTGAGTGAGTTACTGTCAAATTTTAGTTTGTCTTTGGATTTAGTGTTTTAAAAGTGTTATTAAGTAAAGTNATGACAATAGAGTGGGGTCTTTATCTAATGTGACCAATGTCCTTATACAAGGAGAAAGATGACAAGCTACTCAGAGGGGAGACCATATGAAGATAGGGATCTATGACCATGAACATGGCCAAGAGAGAGGTCTCAGAACATGCCACCTCTGCCACCTATCACCTTCAGAAAGGTGATAAAATACATGCTGTTGGTTACACATGCACTCTATGATATCCCATTTCTGCAGTCCTACAAGTGCCAACAGTGGTGATTTCTATCTCCTCTTTTGTTGCTCTGTGAGATCTTTCACTTCCCCATTACTTCTTACTCGCTNTGCTGTCTGTATGACCTAGAGAGAAGTGAACTTTGAGGTCTCTAATGAAGCACCAATTTGACTCATTGGAAATGAGTGAGTGTATATGTATTGGAAGAAAGAGAAGCTTGGTGGCTTTGAGAAACAATGGGCAACAAACAATTTAAGGATGGGGCACTCTTGGTGCTCTAACCACATCCTGCCAAAAGACCAAAGACTTCTCTAATGATGTTGTAGAGAAGACTAGCCCATTGCTACTTGGGCAATGACAAATGCTGGTCTCAGTGTGAAATATATTGCCACCTCCCAGGTGCATGCCACAGTTTATTTAAATATGGCTCNTTTTCTATATCTGAGGAGTGTCAGATTATAAAATACAGTGATCCACTTGCCATCCATTTTCAGGCTTGCCATGAGCTGTCTGAAACCCCATTGTATTCCATCACCTTTGGCTTACTTAAAACCCATACTTCCAATGTGGGTGTTTGCTATTTACCTCAATGTTCCTTATCCCACTGACCCAAAACCAAACACACCACACAGCTGCTGGTCCTGTTCAAACCTAATGGTCCACATTCAAGTCTATGATTAGCTTCCTCCTTCATGAATGTTTTCTTCAAACGAGCCAACCCACTACCCCCTTTGAGAAAGCCTAAGGAACTCCAAGGTGTAGTCCTATCATCTCTCTTCCTCTCCTATCCCATCTGTGTTGGCTAGTTTTATCCCAATTTGACCTGTTAGAGCCATCTGAGAGGAGGAGACCTTAATTGAGAAAATGCCTCCAGAAGAACACAATGTAAGCAAGCAAAGCCTGTATGGTATTTTCTTAATTAGTGATCAATGGGGGAGGCCTCAGACCATTGTGGGTGGGGCTAACCCTTGGCTAGTGGTCATGGGTTTTATAAAAAAGCAGACTGAGCAAGCCAAGATGAGCAAGCTCGTAAGCAGCACCCATCCATGGTCTGCTTCAGCTCTTGCCTCTAGGTTCCTATGCAGTTCAAGTTCTTGCCTTGGCTTCCTTCCCTCAGTGGACAATGATTCAGGGTATATAAGCCATATAAGCCCTTTCCTCTCCAAGCTGCTTTTGGTCAAGGTGTTTCATAACAGCAATAGTAACTAACTAAGATACCACACATATGCTCCCTGAGTTCCCTACCACCCAAGCAGCTTTCACTGCACCCACAACCCCTCTAGACTTGAGCATAAGTTATTGCTATGGTTTCTTATGCTGTGGTTTCACTTCCTTGCTGTACCTCACAACATACACACACACACACACACACACACACACACACACACACACACACACACACACACACGGTATCTTGGCTTAGGGCCCTTCTCAAGACAGACAAACTGGGAAGGTGAGATCGCTCAGTGGGTAAAGGCACTTGCTACCAAGTCTGATGACCTGAGTTCTATCTCTGCTTGAACCCTTGTGATAGAAAGAGAGAACTGACTCTTGCAAGTTGTTCTCTGATTTCTGTGCACAAGTGTGTGTGTGTGTGTGTGTGTGTGTATGTGTGTGTGCACGTGCACACATGTACACGCATGTGTGAGCTTGTGTGAGTGTGTGTCCATGTATACACACAGCAAAAATTATATAAAATTCAAGAAAGATAAATCTCTAGAACACCTTAGAGTGAACCTATAGCAATAAAAATCACAATACAAGATTAATATGGTGTATATGTTTTCTGAAATATCATGAGAATTAACTGATTAACATGACTGGCCAAAAAAAGAGGAAAATAATCAATGAAATGATTGTTAATGATATTCTGCTATACTCATAGGTTGCTGCCTAGCAAAATTTTCATCATAGAGACTACTTCTGGCAGTTGATGGGAGTAGATTCAGAGACCCACAGCCAAACATTAGGTGGAGCTGGAGGAACCCCTTGCAAGAGAGGGAGGAAGGATTGTAGGAGCCAGAGGGGTTGAAGTAGATCAGTCAGAGAAGGGGTAGAAGGAGGTGAGAGAGGCTGTGGTCGGGGTATATTTTACGAGAGAAGAATAAATAAAAAAAGAGAAAAAAAAAAGCAATGGTGTCTGGTTGATAAAAAAACAATCCCTAAGTTATTCCTACAGTGAATACCCTAACTTTGATCCTATGCTAAAGCCCTGACCCTGGCTGGGGAGAAGGTAGTCTAAGGCAGGGGTAACCTTCCTAATGCTACAATCCTTTAAAATAGTTCTTCATGTTGTGGTGACCCCCAACCATAAAATTATTTTGTCACAACTTCATAACTGTANTTTTGCTACTGTTGTGAATCATAATGTAAATATCTAAAATGCAGGATATCTGTCTGATGCACACACAACCCCTGTGAAAGGGTTGTTCAACCCCAAAAGGGTCACAAGCCACAGGTTGAGAACCACGTGCATCCTTCCCATTGGTATCAGACTGTAATATTTATTTATTTATTTATTTTACTTTCAAAATGAGTATGCTTAACAGACATACAGGAGTTAGAACTCCTGTTGACTTCCAAAGTTGACTTCGAAAGAAAAAGTACAAAGAATGCCCACTACAGATCCAAGGATGGACAAAGGGACAAAGAACTTGGCAGGCCCAGAACAGGTGGGATTCTCACATCCTACAAAATTCTTGTTCTGTTGTTCTGATTAATTTTCTTACAAAAGTAAAGGATATTTTCCCTTAGCGTAGAATAGAGGGAACAGAGGCAACCTGGTGCCCAGGAACTATTCCTACAGAAAAGGACTGACTAGCCTGCTTCACAATTAAACTGACAAGGTTTTGGCCTCTGTCTCATGTCTTTCTATTAAGTATAAGATAGCCCCAGGCACAAAGAGAAGGAAAATTGCACTTTTTACCCCTACCCTAGGCCATATCGGCCAAACTGAACAAATTGATTTTTCTTTGCCAATTTCTGTTTTCTAATGTAATTGGAATGCAGGGAAGCTGACAGTAGGGTTTGGGACCTAAGTGTCTGGTAACAATGGAGTCTATAAACATAGCTTGTGTTCAGTGTGGTGTTTTCTACTTTAACTTGAATTGATCCTTCTGCCTTTGGTCTCAGATTTCTGGTTGTGGACTTTATAAACTTGAGCTCAAAGTATCCCCAAACAAAATAGTTTGCTTTCATATATAAAAAAATGACTTTTGTGAACTCTTATTATCTTTGTGTTGGAAAATAAAAAAATAAAAAACAAACTCTAGTTAGGGATAGTCTGGGGAAATAGATATGGGAAGTCAGGAAAAATTATATTCGAATCAAAGATGATATGGTTATGAATTAAGCATAAATTCAAACTAAGGACAGATAATAGATACCATTTATATTAGTAGTCACATATTCTATTAGACATAGTCTTTATTTCACATTTCAAACTTGGGATTTACAAATGTCTGTTACCTCAACATCG
The DNA here is from genome assembly GCA_001675575.1 of Neotoma lepida. NCBI lineage: Eukaryota > Metazoa > Chordata > Mammalia > Rodentia > Cricetidae > Neotoma > Neotoma lepida. The sequence goes on along the minus strand of LZPO01045832.1, from coordinate 6,323 downwards.
TATAAATATGCTGGCATTGTTGGAGATTTTTGACATTTAGTTTGAAATGTACTTACTATTATAATTATGCAATGGGAATAATTTCCTAAGCATAGTGTGCTTTGAAACATCAATGTGAAACTGAGAAGGACTTTATTATTATTTTACTTGTTCAAACACTGAGATGAGTTTTTGGATTCATTTAAAGCAGCAATGTTTCAAACGNTATTTCATTTGCACAGTTACTAATAAACCTCAGACCCATAAAACTTTAGCCTGTCTTACTGCAGTGGGATATCTGTGCCCTATACTTTTTGTAAATATCTTCGGACTGATAGGACATTAAAATGACTATGATATCATTATTTCTAAACATCTTGAAGAGTCTAAAAGCTCATAANCTGATATTAACCCGGTATGAGAATATTTTGTTTTGTTTTGTTTTTCGTGACCGGGTTTCTCTGCATAGCTTTGGAGCCTATCCTGGAACTCACTCTGTAGACCAGGCTGGCCTTGAACTCACAGAGATCTGCCTGCCTCTGCCTCCGGAGTGCTAGGATTAAAGGCATGAGCCACCACGCCCGGCGCATGAGAATATTAACACCACACTGACCATGAAAGTTATTATTTCTTACAATGAACAATTCCTTTTAAGAATAATCAGAAATGCAAGCACCACTGAGCTCACCCAGGTTCTAAAGGAAACCAGGAGAACCCATAGAAAGAGAAGATTGAAACAGAAGCAGGCTACAGAGAGAAGCATTTATTAAAATGATCTCAGCTCGGCAACTGCTTATTAAATAGCAACTAGTGCCTTATGCTGTAAAGTATTGAGATACTGAAACATATAAATGTAAAGAAAGGAGGGAGAAAGNAGAATAAGAGGGGGATATTAGCGCCACAGCAAGCCTCCATCACAGGGGAGACTGAGGAATTTGCATTATATTTGAGTAAAGGAAATCCCTTCCAGGCCTAGGTGAACTTTTATCAGACTTGTCACTAAATTGTAACATTAGGGGAAGGACTGAAGAACTCAGTTCACCTAGAGCATCAGCAGAAGTTGACACTGTCTTTTTCCTTGTTTTTTAAGCACTATTTGATCCAGCTACCCAAGTCCTCTTGGAACTGTGGGTGGGGCCTGCTCTTCCTTCCTTGGCTGTGAAAGATTGTTCGTGAGGAGTGTGCACCAACACCCTTTATTTGTTCCTTTGCACCTACCAGATTCACTGCACGTTGCCTGAAAAACCACTTCAAATGGATCTGGAAACCAACAAAGAAAAGAAAGGAAAATAAAATAAAATAAAATAAAATAAAGTAAAATAAAATAAAATAAAATCAAGCTATCAGGCCATGCAGTAGTGGCAGGTGGCACAAGCCTTGAATCCTAGCACTCGGGGAGGCAGAGACAGGTGGATCCCTGTGAGTTCAAGGCCAGCCTTGTCTATAGGATAGGCTCCAAAGCGACAGAGAAACCCTATTTCAAAAAACAAAACAAAACAAAACAACCCCCCCCCCAAAAAAAAAGGCAGCTACTGACACTGCTCAGAGAAGCTTGGCATTTCCTGCAAGCATTTCTTAGCATGGCTAAGGAAAGCACTCTGGGCACCACGACCATAAAAATAACAAGGCATTAAACAAGCCTCAGCCTTAATAGGTTGTAAGAGGGAGGACAGGATAATATTCAAATTGCCCCAGTCCAACTAATGGCACATTCAATCTTAAATCCATTACTCAGGGTTCTTTAGTAACCCCTAGGTCTCTTCTACATTCTAAAAAGAAGTGTGAAGTAAGGTGAGTGACGGCCATTCTCAGATTGCCCTAGAAAGGACCATACAGTCATTGCAGTTCAAGGAGAGAAAATTGAGTAAAATGAGGCTGAAATACAGGAAAGTCTGAATTCTGACTACAAATATAAATGGGTTTCCTACAATTTTCAAGAAAGTAGTTTGACGTGGTTGCTGTATGCATGCAGCCTGGAGGGCTTANAAGTTGAGGGAGGACTAGATTGTGCAATTTGGGACTGCAGAATGCCCTTTAGGGATCATTTGGTCCAACCCTCTGTTGATGTGAGGAATTGAGCCCCAAGAGATATGCTGACTGGCTCAGACAATACAATGACCTCATGGGGTGGGGAAGTTTCAGGGCTTGTCCCCTCTTGTAGTTCTTGGAAACTATGACACAAGCTTGTATGTAGGCTGACCATAAACGCAGGAATTACAGTTGGAAGAGTTCTGAGGAGGGNAAACGACACAACAGGGAGAGGAACCCCACTTCTTTCACCCTTGATCCCAAAGGAAGAAATGACTTTACTCACCAACAGGGAAGAACTCGCTCATTTTCTTTTTGTAGATTTTGAAGTCAACTTCTAGGAAGACACAGAAGATGATTCGGTCCACCTGGAGGCAAACAATAAACGCTTAAAGTGGAAGGAAATATGGCAAAGGTTTCCTCAAAGCACAGTTTGGGAACAAACCAAGATGAGTGTGAAAGCTTCCTACAGATTTTTGGTGCTGAAGTACTAACTGCATCATGGCATCAGGTGATGTGTAAGGGTGCATGTGTATGTGTGTGTCCACTTGAGTTTATGAGTTATTCGTGAGTGTGCACCTGAGTGTGCATGCTCTGTTTATCAAGCAGCGGTAGGTTCTTCAGTGGAATGATGTTACATAAATAAGAAATAATAAATGACAATAAGCCACTTTGCAGCAAGCTGTAAATAANGCTGAGATCCTGACAGTGTACCTAGACTTTATGTTCTCTAANACTGCCACAGAAGAGGCAGACTGACGAGTGACAATCAAGTATGCCAGTAACCCAAGAGCTCTTTGACCTAATCTTGTTAGACAAATAATCATCAAACCCGTAATCTTTGAATGTGGACTAAAAAGCTTCCATTGGTTTAATTTACATGAAGTCACTTGCTTTTAGCCTAACATACTCAAAAAAGCAGCAGAAATAAAATGATAGTTGACAGTAACACAAGGTCAATGAACATTTAATTTGGTAGATATTGGTAGGTGTCACCTCAGAAGTAAAATGTGCACACAGTCGCCTTTTTTTCTACTTTGAGAGAGTATCAGCACATATGGGATTTCCTTGAAATATTCAAGAATAATGTGTCAATGAGAGAGAAGAAAAGGACTACATATAGTAGCTCACCTATATCTCATATTAACTCAGGAACTCAATTTTGTGTCTAGAACATAAATACTCTTTTATTTCTTTTCTTTAACAACGAGAAATAAAGTTTAAAAACACGCTATCAAGGTACAACTGACAATTGGATATCAATTAGGATATCAAACCTAAATGGATATCACCCACCTAACCCTTCTACTCTTCTGCCACGTGGAATACAGATCCTGCCACTCTGCATGAGAGCTTTTGTTCAGCAGCAAAGAAGCTCTAGTGTGAGAGATGCAGTGGGTCACACAGAGCTGTGAAATCATGTGAGGTAAGCAAGTCCAAAGGTTTGACTCCCTAAAATATTCATGAGTCACTGCTTCAACAAGGCTGGACAGCCTCCTGGCCAGTCACTGGAATTCCATTCCTTGAAGAACAGGCTACCCTCCAATTTTCTTANCTACTCCAGTACAAAACAAACAAAAGCACCTGGCCTTAAAAGTAGAAATGGGGTTCAAATAAGTAGATATCTTTTTTCCTGTTTTCTTTTTTGAGTAGAATGTCCAGTCCTAGCTCTATGTCATTAATACTACCTACATACACAAAAAGTACAGGTTCCCCATCAATTATTTTCCAGGTGAACTCTTTTAGTTAAAAGAGAGAAGGAATAAGTCTGTGCATGCCNATACTCCTTATGACATGTTTATATCCAGTGGCAAAGCCAAAAACCAGGATGAATAATAAAAATGTGTTGCCAAAGGGCAGATTCTATAAAACCATTTCTACATCATTTTAAAAACATAAAGATACAATGATGTAGGGATCCATCCATGAGTACTATTGGAATAATCAAGTGCAAGGACATTGGGTTAAGTGGCCCTGAGTCCCGTATTAAGCAAAACAAAGATAAGTAAAAAAAAAAGAAAAAGATAAAGAAACTTGAATTCAACTTAACCAGAAGCTGCCACCTGCCACCTAGCTTTGCTCTTCAGTGCAATGATGTGATGAGGCAGCTGCTCCACTGTGGAGGAAACATCTTTTTGCCTTGCATCATGTCCACCCTACAAAAGCATCCTTATGCTCTCTGAATGGTGGCCAGCAGTGCAGGTAGTCTGCCCAACCTGTGAAATGCTGCTGTTCAGAATACCTCTTTCATGTGTACTAATGTGTGGTTTCAAGATGGCCTTGATTTCTGCAAAGGGAAGGGATTTGAATCTTTAATACTTTGTTAGAAAGTAAAGAGATTTGAGACAATATGACACATAGCTGGTAGCTATTAACTGTGGGGTAATAATTTACATGGATAAATTATTTTCTCTATTTTTTCCATGTTTGGAACACTTCACAATTAAAGACCAAAGCTCATAAGATTCTCTTGTGGTCCCTTAGTCACACTCAGGTTTCTAGCTGTGCTGAACCACTTGGAGCTTCCAGAGACCATAGTTATTCTTCTGTATCCATGATTGTTGATTGCTTTGCCTTTATGCTTCCCATGACCATATTGCCTCTAAGTCACCTAGCTGTGGTCAGAGTTCAAAACCAAGAAATTTTGATTTTCTGAAAACCTAACATGACTCAGTTGAACAATCTTCTGTCTTCTTACATTTATACTTAAGAATAAATCTCACAATTTTTTTTATCGTTCATGTCTTTTAAGTGTGTGTGCAAACATGTCCATGAGTGTGAATGAGTGTGTGTTTNCCCATGTTGGGGGCTCTTTTAGTTTGCAATGCTATTTTCTGCTATTAACTTCAAATCCATCCAGTTCAGATCCAGATTGTCCAAATATTGCAAGGGATCATAATCTACTCCTGGCTCAATAGGCTTGATGACCATGGGAATGATGTGGGTCCAAAATTCATCAGCCCAGTTAATTTTCCCCAGGGGAAAAAAATGGATGCTGAAGTTGGAGCATTTTAATTTTAAAATAATTGAGTGTTCTAGTTAACTGTCCTTACTTACAGGCCAAACACTGCTAAAAACAGCTTGCCAGCAAATTGAATCCAAACNTTATCTTCATTCACTACATACTGATTACATATTTGTAATCATAAATTCTCTTGTGCACATAAATTCTCCAGGGTGCTATTGCATAAGGGTCCACTTAATTGACTAAAGTCTATTTTTAAAGTCATTTCAGTTCTGATAATTCTTAATCCCATGGTTCTCTTTATAGTATAAGATGATGGTACTAATCTCACTGAGGGGTGGGATCTAAAATTCCATCTCTTAAGTCTGAGAGGCCTGTGACCATGAAGGAATGATGTTAAAGNGTTTATGAGTGAGAGGAGGTAGTGTGTATTCTGTCTAGTACTCTTGGGAGGATACTTCTTATATACTTATATACTTGTATATATTCTTATATACAACCTTCATGTCTTGTACAAGTAGCAAGAGCATGCGGAAAACCCACATGTAGCTATTTTGGCAACAGCTCCAGCTGGGAGGGGGTGGCCTTTCCATGATTTCAGCTCCAGGCATTTGAGCCACCCCAGCTGATGCACATTGAGCAGAGAAGAGGCACTCCTGCTAGACACTCATTGCAAATTCATAAGCAAAGACATAGAAATATATAATGACAGACTTGACATCTTTCCGGCTTCTCCTGGCACCACTTTTTTGAGTCTTGCTTTTACAGCTCTTTGGGACTCTACATCTGTCAAAAAGCTCAGATTGAACATATTACACAAGTAGAAACCACCTTTGTGGGGAGAAGAAGGACATATGAAGTTTAATTACTACATGGCTGAGAGACTGGAAATCTGACTTGTACAAAGGAGGGAAGTCCTGCGTATTCTATCCTAATCCTGGATGAATTCTAAGAGAACCTTTAACAACTCAGCATGGTACCCCTCATTTTTCTTAAAGCCATTGGATAGTTTCATAAAATGATGGCTCTTGAGAGACCATTCATTTATGCATCCATTATGAAGTGAGTTGCCTTCAGTTTGCAGGGCACAGCCCACACACCATTCCNTGTCTATGAAAACAAGAGTTCAGAAATTGAGTAGCCTTTTTGTAGTATCAGAAAATTAATTAATGATAAAACCACAGGGCTACTCACTTGATATCCTGAATTTTTCTCTTTGATATTACCCAGGGAGAGATCTATGCTACTGAATTTCTAGGCTTGCCTCTAGAAAGTGGATGGGTCAATATCTCTGTGGACCTCAGTTTTCAAGCTGTATAATCCTAAAGGATGCCATCTCCAGTGTCTCATC
>LZPO01045831.1:5545-21859 GCA_001675575.1 Neotoma lepida | reverse complement strand
AGATTGTAAGAGCCAGAGGATCAGGGAGTTTGCTGTGAGATTGCATCTCCTAGTACTACTGTCAGACTACACCCATAAAGTTTCACCAACATGATGGTCCAAATGTGCACTGAACAAGGATAGCACCAATGAACATGATAAACTGAATGGAGAAAAGCCTACAAGGCCTACAAGGCCTCAGCCATCCACAAAGTGCTAAAAGCAACTGAAGAAAGCTAGGAGCAGAAGAGGTAGCCTTACTCAGTCTTAGCCCCAGTTGGAGGAATCAGGGGGAATTATTAGGAGATGTGGCCTGTTGGAGGAGATATGTCACTAGGGCATAGGCTTTGAGAGTTTTAAAACCCCATCGCATTTCCAGTTCTCTTTGCTTCATGATCATGTCTCAAGACGTGAGTGTTTAGCTATTGCTTCATTGCCACATCTGCCTATCTGTTGTCATGCTTCACGTGCCATGGACTCTAACCCTCTGAAACTATGAGGCCCAAAATTAAACGCTTTCTTTTATAAGTTGTATTGGTCATGACATTTTGTCACAGCTAATAAAAAATAACTAAGACAGTTTACAAGAAGATTGCCAGCCCCTCCTATATGTTTACCAATTCTTTAATAATCATCTACAATCTGTATTGTCTATAGAATTATATTCAACCAAATTAACTTTGACCAACTTTGGCTTTCCCTTGCTTTTATCTTGTAATAGCTTTTATCAGGAAGAGTGAAATATTGCCTTTTTCTATCTTACAAAAGAAATTTGGATTTCTGACAACTTCTCACCCCATCCCATAACATCACTAGACAGAAACCCAGGCTAAAGAACCCTAGAACTTACTACCTCTTATCCTCCCCACCCCAACAAAAAGAAAAAGACTAATGAGACAAACTGAGAGAATTGAGAGCTTAAGCCTGCACTACATGTCTTTGCTTTGAAGACTTTGGGATTTTATATTTAAAGTTTGTTGTTTCTTTATTGTACAATCCATTTATTCATGATAGAAAAATATTTTTCATGAAGATATTCAAAGTAGCTTTAGACTATAATATACTGAACATTCAGGGATATTGTTTCAATTTATTTGAATCAGTTAACCAACTATATCTCTAAAAATTATATCTACATATTATAGAGAGTTGTTCAAATTTGCATTGTAGAATGTGTTGTGTGACTTAATGCAATACTAATCTATGTTAAGTAAAGTCTGTGCCTGGTATAATTGCAGATGCATAGCAAATTGCTTCAAAGAAAATAATAAGTGTTTCTCAATTGTTAAAGGTTCAGAATTGGCTTTACTGAAGAGTTTTTTCTTAGGTTCATTTATGAGACTGTAGTCACTGTCAGCTAGATTGTTTGAAGTCATAAACAAGCTGGTACTGGTTGAAATCTATATGAACTTCTCCATTTCTTTCTTTAAAAATATTTTTACTTTTCTGTGTATAAATATTTCCTCACCTATATATACATGTGCCTCATGCATGCTTGGTGTCCATGGACACCAGTAAAGAGCACCCTTTGCCCTGGAACTAGAGTTTCACATGTTTGTGAGCCACCATTGAAAGGACCAAGCAGAAACCATAACAGACTGCTCAGTCTTCTGTCAGAGATCAGGCCTCAATTTCAGTTTCCAGAGACTGAGCAAGCACTTTCTAGGAGGGCTACGAACAAAAGACAATTAATTACTGATGCCCCTGTCAGCAGGGACAGGGAGATACGACACACCAAGTCAGAGCCACTGAGCCAGCCCCCACAGTCAGTACATGCTAGGCCAGTCAGCCTCCACAGCAGCTCAAGGACAAAGCCTGGGACTTGTCCAGGACTGCCCAAAAATAGACAATTGTAGCCCTGACAAACCTCCAACTAACCCTAGCCAATTAAAAGTTACTAACATGATTGCCAGTCACATAAACCAATCCTGAGTCTGTTCTTATGTAGTCTGTAGACACCGAGACCCTCCTTGCTTACCCACTATAAAAACCCTGCCCCATTGCTACTCAGGGTCTCTCCTGCTCTGATGCTGCATCAGACGGCTGGAGAGGCCTGAGCTAACTCACAATAAAAAGACTTTGCTTTTGCATTGGATTTGGTCTCTTGGTGGTCTTTGGTGGTCTGGACTCTGGGAACAACAACCATGTGTGTGCTGAAAACTGTACTCAGGTCCTATGTAAGAATAACTAATTGTCCAAACTACTAAACTATATTTCCAGCCACTCTATTGAGCTTCTTGAGTATTATTACCATGTGGTGCCTCACTTCTTCCAAATATAGAATTCTAGGCAGTATAGCAGAGATGCCTAGGTTTTCATAATCAGGACTTGAAAGAATATCATTCCACTTTACTTTGCTGTACATATAGTGTGAGAAAGAACTATCAGGAGTATGTATTAAAGAGTCTGGAAGATAAGATGTGTGTCTGTGAATAAAATTTTTAAAGTTAAAATTGTGATTTAAAAATAATTTCTACTCTCTTATTACAACGAATTCACTTCTCATGTCTATATAGAGTACTTATGTTTAAAATCAGGACATTCTAGTTTATGATCTTTTTATTCTCTATGCCATGATCTAGGAAGACTAACTTTGCTCAAAGCATTTTAATTGTCCTGATTTGAGTCTAAAGATTAATTCAAATGACCACAGAGTTTCAACTTGGAATATAATTTGTCAGTTTAATTAATTCCTTTAGCCTAGACCTACACTGCATTAAATAAATGCTAGTGAACTAAGCAATTAATTCGTATTCCAAGAGTGACTTATTGACTTGTAAAGAGTAGCTTAGAAACCAGGAGGTTTGGACTCAATAAAACATTTGCTCTCTATTCTATACTAATATTTCTAATACAAATCCCATTGGGATATTGTACACATTAGGACCTGAGTCAGTAGAAATGAAGTGGGGCTGAGATTCTGCATTTTTTTAAGGTCCAAGATGCTTATGGTACCACATTTGGTACCACATTGGTACAAGGCCATGTGGAACATGACCATGTTAGACAGGCAAAGTTTACTTAAAAGAATTGTTATCTTAACAATGCTTACTTATTAATAGTATTGGGATTTTTCCGATTTATTTATGTTGATAATTACAGCCTATCAAAATAAAAAAAGACTGTATTCCATAGACTATTTCAGCTACACTTTCCCCTAAATAATTCTTTCTAAATAGAATATCATTTAAAAGAAATTACTATCTACATATAACCTCATTTTCTGTTTTAAGTTTCATTTTGTAGTGGTTGATGTGCTCGCTCTTTAGTAATTTTTTTTCAGATGGTAAAATAAGCATTTCACCTAAACATATTCTGATTTAGCCCTTACTTTTTCTCTTCCAGTTGAAACATCTTGGAATGTAGTATGTCTAACTTCCAGTATTTACTGTGTATGACCTTTTGACTCCTGTGTCCTTCCTGACTCTTATTCATTCTCCGCATACCATGAGTGATGCTACTGTTAGGGTCATTTCAAGATTTTACTTCAATCTCTTCTACCTCCACTTTGGTCTTCATGAGCATATTTTTATTTAGGACAGTTATTAACAGAGCGTATTTTATTTTGAGAATTTTTTTTTACCTTTGCACACAAAGTAACTTTTGAAAACCCTATGAGTTAAGAATCTTGGTTGCAGTCAACAAAACTTACATACACTAGAAAATTTTAAATAACACACAAGACCTGAGAAAGAAGAAAAATTTGACTATAGAAAGATGACAAACTTACAACTGTTCTCTTTGCTTTGTCTCCCCAGTAAAGCATACAAATGCCATATGTGTCTCTCTCAGTGCATTATAGCAATGAACGGGTGGGGAAGTCATAGCACCCCAACTAACTCTACTGCCAACTGGGAAGGGCTGCATATAATACTTTCAAGATGAGAACAGAAGTAGAAGGAACATTTGATATCAGATTAAAGGAATGTTAAGTTTCCTCTGTCTTTAGCATAGACACAGCCTGAAATGATGGTCTGACCTCCTCATTGTATCATTGCTTATAGATTATCTGGTCTCTTCTTCACACTAGTGTGGATGTAACCTAAAATACTTTATTTCTCTCAGTTTATTGCCTTTCAGTGTAACACTTTTTCTGAAAGAAGAACATGAAAATGAACAACTATGATTACAAAAATGAGATGCCACTCACTTTGCATAAGAATCTGTTTCACCAAAAATGTCAGCCTTCATATCCATATTTTCATATGTAAATCATAGGAGAGATTACTACTTTGGAGAAACAGAGTTGACACAGTGATTAATTGAAAAGAGCTATTCGTAGGCAGGTGTCACTAACGCCTGAGGAATTTTGAAGGAGAACTAAGTGGTGGTTTTTGAGAAATAGCTCAAGTACCAATCAAAGCATATTATACTAATTTGAAGTGTGAGATTTTTAATCTGACATCTTGTAAGCTTGCCAAACTTGATGTTAAGGGCAAAGTCCCCCTTAAGACACTCTCATTTCAGATACTAGCAATAACTTAGCAATCTCTATGATGCCCTGATTCATGACAAGCTACCTAAAAAGTCAGAAAATTCCCACTTTGCCCTCAGGTTTGATAATTACCTTAAATTGAAGGAACTCAAGAAAATGTGATCCTTATGACTAAAATTTTAGTATAACAAGAGGATAGTACTAAAAACCAGCCAAAGACAGAGATGGGTAAGGTCTGTAGAGATTCCCTATAAGAAGCTGTCTTCTCAGGAAGCATCACTCTTTAGTGTAGCCAGGGAAGTTTACCCACACTTTGTATGCAAAGCTTAGTGGGTGAGTTCATTATGTTCACCATTGATTGAATTACCGGCAGTACACAGGAGCTTTTCTTCAAGCTCTCTCCCTCTCCCTAGAGATTAGCTGATATTAAATGATTCAAACTCTTGATTGTCTAATCACATATTTGCCTTTCTGTAGTGGCCAGCTCCACACCACAACACTAGGTACGTTAGTATCAACTGTGGAGGAACCTACCTTAAGTTACCTATTAGCATAAGAACTATAAGCCACAGTCATAAAGCCGACCATAAAGAATAAAGGCACCCCAATCAGTCAGAATACTCTGAGGTTTTGAAGACCACCCAGAAAATAGGAGCAGAGGCCAACTGATTCCTCTATTACATATACATATGGTTGTTTTAACATTGTGTATACCTCCATAAGGTAAGCTATACCTCCCAAGTTCTACAGGAAAAAAGAATTCCAACAGAGAGGTTGAATGGATCTTTGAGATTTCTGAAAGCAGTACATATTGACTATTAAGCCAAATATTCGACATCTTTCAATAATAGAGTAAAACTGCTACAATAACCATAAAATATTATTGTATATGTAAATGAAAGAAATGGTGTCTATTTAGATTATTTTTCTGCGAAATAAGTAGATGAGTGGGAAATAATATTCTGTTTCTTTACTATTTAAATGTGTGGGGACTGAAGATAGACTAGAGAAACTTATGAAAATGAGAAACCTAGAAGTCAGTATCAGTCATCTTAGACAAATGAAGACTTGTTCATATGAGGTTTTTCTGTTGCATGATAGAAAGTAATTCATTGTAAATCTTGTTACCCTGTGAAGATAGTAAGTTTATTGAGAAAGAAACAAANATTTCATCCCTTTGATTTTTCACATGACAGTAATATTTTTTGAAGCTCAAGGACCATTTTATTTGAGTTTGAGAGAAAAAACAAAGGCAAGGCAAGCTGTAAGTCTTGGCAGCTGTGGGAAGTAAAGAGATGGAGAAGAGGGGAGAAAATGATGCTTTTTAAATGCTGGACATCACCTTGGTTAGGGTTTCTATTGTTGTGAAGAGACACTATGGCCACGGCAACTCTTATAAAGGAAACCATTTAATTGGGGCTAGCTTGCAGTTCAGAGGTTTAGTCTATTATCATCGTAGTGGGTGGCATGCAGGCAGACATGGTGCTGGAGAAGGAGCTGAAAGTTCTACATCTTGATCCTCAGACAGCGGGAAGTGAACTGATACACACTTCCTCCAACAAGGCCATACCTCTTAATAGTGCCACTCCTTATGGGACAAGCTTTCAAACACATGAGTCCATGGGGGCCCTACCCATTCAAAGCACCAGAGGCAGGGATCTTGACTACCAGCTGTGTGATAGAAAGGAGAATGGCTCCAGAGAAAGTGTGAGAAATACCAGTAGTATCAGGAAAAATATGCTTAGGCCTTTTACCGGTATGTGAAAGAAAAACAGGACAGAAAAAAGAAAGGAAAAATTACACTTTTCTGAATTGAACCTTAGAAAAGCAGGCAGGTGTCATGGTGAAGGCTTTGCATAAAGCTGTGCCACCTGGAAGTCATTCTGTAAGTGGTAATTTTTGTTGTCTTTCAAAACAAATGTTTAATTTTCAAATTACTGTTTTAGTGTAAATTCTCAATCTGAGAGTTACTATGAATTCTGAAAATGTTATTCATTTTGTTCTAAAGTTACACTGTCACCTAGTGGTTTCAAAAAATCAGAGCCAGAAAAACGTAAGTGGATTATTCATATGTTTTATCATCTCACTTATACAAAATATGAAATTGATGTTTTTCTTCATTATATCCAAAATTTCTCTGGCATCTTTAATGTATATAGGTTTGGATAACATGACTGATTTATGCCATTTTCATTGAAGCATGTTGTTTTCTTTGTCAGTCACATGCAGAGTACGAGAAAGAATACACAATGGAAATGGTTTGGGTTTCAGTAGATTGGATGACAAATTTGTCGTATTTTAGTAATTTTCAAGAGTAATTTCATTAGCCAATTCTGATTATATGTTAAAGTACCCAATTTGTCTCACAAATATTCAATTAATAAGAAACTAGAAATTTCTGGGTTCTGTTTCAGAATTTATTTTCTTTCCCATGTGCATCTTTTCCCAAACTGAGATGAGACACCACTAGCACTTTGCATATAATGACTTTTTTATTGATGCTATGATTATAAACATTACCCAAGAATCAGAGATAATTTCTAATATAACTTAAGAGGATATGCTCTCAATATCCTATTTACTACATAGGATCAGCTGAAGCAAAACTGTGAAGTCAATGAAGATTGACAGGTAGGGATGGGGACTTTTAATCCAGCCTTGCTTGTGCTTTGTTTTGAAAAGTTTCTTCTACTCTGTACTAGAGTTTCTCTTGTGCCAACCCTCCTTGTGCCTTTCTTCCCCAACCTAAGTAATATACAAGAGGACTTCACCTTGTGTTTCACCCTCTGTGAGAGAAATTGGATAGATGACCAATTTAAATGGATAAATATTAGAGGAATACTTGCTGAACATGTACAGGACATGGAATTTTAAAGAATATAGATATCTCCACCTGTGGTGAACTGCTGATGATAACATCCAAGCACTAATGATAATATCCACAGTTGATACAAGGTTTTTGTTACTTTGAAAAATTGTTACTATTTAGTGGTTTCTGCTTCCCTTTTTGTAAAAGACAATCCCATATAATGTCAATTTTTATTTTTTTAATTTATTTATTTAAAAAACAGTTTTTTTCATTTTACATAACAATTCCAGTTCCCCCATCCCTTATCTTCTCCTACCCCCCCACCTTCCCTAATCTCACTCCCCATCCATTCCTCTGCGAGGGTAAAGCCTCCCTTGGGGAGTCAACAGTCTGGCATACTAAGTTGAGGCAGGACCAAGCCCCTCCTCCCTGTGTCAAGGCTGAGCAAGGTATCCAACCCTAAGGAATGTGTTTCAAAAGGCCATTTCATGCACCCAGGATAAGTCCTGGTCCCACTGCCAGGGGCTCCCCAAATAGATCTAGCCACATAATTGTCACCCACATTCAGAGGTCCTAGTTCATGTTCCCCAGCTGAAAGGCCAGAGTCTATGAGCTCCCACCAGCTTGGGTCAGCTGTCTCTGTGGTTTTCCCCATCATGATCTTGACCTCACTTGCTCCTTTAATCCCTCCTTCCTGAACTCTTCAACTGAAGTCTAGGAGCTCAGCCCAGTGCTTGGTTGTGGATCACTGCATCTGCTTCCATCAGTTACTGGATGTAGGTTCTATGATGACAATTAGGGTAGTCACTAATCTTATTATAGGGGAAGGTAAGATCAGGCACCCTCTCCACTATTGCTAGGAGTCTTAGTTGGTGTCATCTTTGTGGATTCCTAGGGTCAATCTTAATTTCAAAAAGAAAAAAGGTATAAAACTCATTAGAAATAATGGATATTTCCTTAAAGACTAATATACAACCATCAATATGTTTTCTGGTTAAATGGAAGAGCTAGTCTCTAAAAATAAATAAAATTAGTGGTTTTTTTACAAGTGGATTAAGTCCTCTTAAATTTTGATAGTTTTTTTTTACTATATTCATAAGAAAAGCATATATATTTTGAATTTTATGCAAAAAACAAATCTTACATTTCATTTTTAATATCAAGTGTAAGACTTTATTCTCTTTGTTTTTAATGCAATAAGCCAACAAACATCCATGAAGGTTTTTGGTATTCAATGGTTGGCATTTCAAAGTAAGTTGTAGAACTTCGGGATTTACTAGTAGAGTTGCAGCATATCATATTACAGTGAATCACAAATCAACTTTAAAAATAGATAACCAGGGTATATACTTATAACTTGCTGTAATATGGATGAGAATCAATGTATCTGCAAAGTTGTTGCCTAAGAATTTCATGCATTGTATACATTTGTTTTGGAATTAGAAAGACGCTCTTTTGTGTAACTCAACAAGTATCAAAATGTCAACTAGCTGATAGAGAATACATAAGAGGACTGATGGGCTCTATTTGTTGATAATAATTATGTTTTTATGTTTTATGGCACCATAGAAAAATTCATTGTTGTAGCGAATTTGATAAACACAACATGAAACCACGTGAAGCCCTTGGTTTCCAAGTTCCACAAAATCAAAGATGTATCAGATTTCCAACTGACAGTCATTAGTTCAAGATAAGGAGAAAGAGGTGATGTTTTAGTATTTGAAAATCTTCTCTGGAGTACAAGTATGTTGTGCCAGGATTAAAATATAATTATTTATGGTGAATGACTTTTTGATGGAAAATCAAGAGGTTCATTTATATTTAATATATTAACTCCTGTGTGCAATAATCACAGACAAATGTATAAAAGTAAGAGGATTTCTCATTGGTCCTTTAAGATACAGCTTTCCAGAAAATCTCAGAGGGCAAAATACAAAATATCAATTTTATACAAAAGAGCACTTAGGTATTCTGAGTTTAGGGTGGGAATCAAAATCCTTTCAAGTTTATTACTATTATTATTATTATTATTATTATTATTATTATTGTTATTATTATTAATAAATCCCACAAACAAGCCTGGAGAAATGTTTAGTTTTCTAACAAAATAAAATATCTACTGAGGTATGATGACAAAGAATATTTTTTCCATTTCAGAAACATGGACCTTGATTATTTTTTTTAAGAATTACATCAGGAAAATGACAATGTGTCATCTTCCAATGTGACATGCACAGAAGTATCTCATAGGATTACTGTAGGGTGCTTGGAGGGGCCATGTCCATGGGCCACACAGAAGATGCAAAGCAGAGACATCCAAAGGATGTTTGCTTGTTGGTTAATGCTATATCTTCCATAAGATCCCTGAGAATAGACACCTGTTAAAGTAGATGTTTACTCTTTGTCTCATAAATGTAGAGAACAGTGAACTCTTATTGGCTCTACAAAAAAGGGAGCAGTAGTATATTATTACCCATTGCCTTTGATCTATATTGATTTTAATTTGTGCAAGCATATGTGCTTTGTGTACTTATGTATAGTATGTAAGCATGTGTACCTACATATGTATATATTAAGTATGAATACAAAAAGAGATGCATGCAATATACTGCAAATATTAGTACTAAAAATCATCAAAAAATTATAGTGCTTAATTTAAATTCTGAAGATTACAGAGCAGGTTGTATCTTCAGGATCATGATTATGACTAATATTATGAAAACCTTAATCTCTGAACAGTTGGGGATCAAAAACCACTAGTTATATTTACAGAAAGAATTTAATATGAATAGTTTTAAACTGAGTACTACAAATTGACAACTGGCAGACAAACAAGAAAACAATAAAGTGCCAGGAAAATGGAAACTGTTGGAAGCAGCTATCACCCCTGGCACTGAGGAAACAAGTAAGATGTAGAAATTATTAAAACATAGATATTTCAAGAAGTGGACTCAGATCTCTGAATGTTACAAACTGATGCAGGCTCCTCTCTAAGGAGAAACCATGTAACTGTGACTTTAAAATGGTGGAAAACATAAAGCTGAAAGAGTAACCAAGGTAAAGAAGTCTCTGAAATGATGTGACAGGCATAGGAAAGACAGACAATTAGCAAGAAGCACTCGGGCAGCCCCCCCCCATCTCTAGCCTTCCAGGTTCTGTCCAGTGCCCTTTACCCCATTTTCTAGCATTTGAAAGAACACTTTGTAAATTCTCAGCCCTAGTTCCAAAGCTGAGAGGAGTAGACCTAGAACTTAGTCATTATGATTGTAACCTACACCAGACTTTTTTATGCAGAGGAAAGTTCCTTTCCCCTTGACTTGGCTGTCCTGTACCAAAAAGAAATCCATAGGCTTTAATTCAGTTCTTTAAGAGGCATAATGCCTCTGTAATATCCATACTTTTCACTGGAAACATTATGAAGTTATAGCTGACATCTTACTCCGTGTTCTCCATACCACTTGCGGAGCATGTATTAATACTACATGCTTAACAAATGTTAGCTTAATGAATGAATGTGTAAAAGTGTATTCTCAGCACAACTTGGAGTCCTTAATTTTCTTTAAGCAATGAATTTTTCATTGCATTTGATCACTAGAAAAGAATATAAATATTTATTCTATAAAACTGTAGCAATGCAGGAATATGAATTCAAAACTTCAGAAGCTCTGGTGTTTAATTAAGGCAGTTAGTATAGATTTTGCATTTCCTTCTTAAACTACATAAGGGCATAAACAAATACATTTACTTTCCCCTTGGGGTTTCCTCTTCAGCTAAATCTACCTTCTAAAACACCAACTGCTCCGTTCCACAAAGCTTGACTTCAAGAAGGTTTCCTGGGGAACAAAAATTGACTACTTCAAGAACCAGCACCAAGACCTTGACTCTTCTGATCTTCTACTTCTTGTTTTCCCTTTGAGTCCCCTTAGGATGCAGAGGATTCAGATGCAATTCTTTCTGAATGCTTATTCCAGAAGGTATTGTGGAGTTAACCATAAAACAAGGTCAAGATTAGTGTTAATGGCATGGATGTTGTAGGAAATTATGAATTCATGGTAATGAAATGCCTATTACTCTCACCTGTCCTGTGGGGTATTTCTAGGGTTGCACTGTGTTAAAAATATGAAGAACTCATTCAGTGTTATTTTATGTGAATTTTCACTGTGCTCTTTATTTTTAAAAAATTAATACTTTGTTAGTGATGATGTTTCTTGTCATTTTACTATACCTTATTTAATAATATAATTATCATCATAAAAACTTGCAATTAAGATTATTCTAATTATTAGTCAATATTTTAATAAACAAGATATTACAAATATTCCTGTCTTTTATGTATTTGAATTATATATTAAATATTAATTAATATAAATTATTAGAAATTAATTACAAATATTATTCCTACATAAGTTATTAAAACCTATGAATATGAGCTTTGAGTAGGAAAAAAAAGTGACTGTAGAAATGTCAGTGATGCCAGCACATTCCTGATGTTTCCTCAGAACTACACACAGGACAATTGCCTTTCCTTGAACTACTGCCTGAGGAGAAAATATTAACGTATCAATAGACACATATTAACAGCATTTCTAATACTTCAGATTCATCCAAATTATGAGTAAGTATTGAGAAATGATTAAAAGTAAAATGAGATAAGTCCTTATCATGACCAGAAAAAGAAAAATTAATCTGAGAAAAGAAATGAATAAATCTACTGGTATAATTATAATTAGTACCATTATATTAAAAAGATACATGATCTTTGATAACCAGAATATTATTAATGCTCATATACTAGGTAACTTTTTATAGTCACAACCTTTAGCCAACATTGAAAATGGGCCCTTAAAAATCTCTCATTTTGTCAATATATAGGACAAAACATTTATTACAGTTAAAATATCTTACAATTTTCAGGGGGAATAGATGGAAACTAATGTCATTAAAGTGCTAAATTAAATTATTATGTGCAGATGTGTTGTTCCTCATTTTTGTCTTCATAAACAAAGCTTCCTAAAGGAAGACCATAACCTTCAATGAGCATACTGATGAATGAGTCAGAGGATGTAGAAGACAAGATAAAAAAAGATTGCATCTAATGCATTGTTAGAGCACATTAAAATACATGTTTTTAAAAATATATATGTATGTGTATATATGCCATTATGTATATGTCTAAACCTAAAAGAAATGTGTAATGTTAAAAGTGAATCCAAATGTCAACTATGGTCTTTGGATAATATGATGTCTTATTGTAGATTCATCAGTTGCAGTGCGTATTCCCTTCTGATGGATGTTGACAGTGGGTGATGTGATGATAGTATGGGAGCAAGGGAATATATGGGAAATATTCATCTCCTTTCAGTTTTGTTGTGAACCTTAAGGTCTTATTTTAGAGGTTGGAGAAAGGATAACGTACTTCATATACAAGCATGAGGAATTGAGTTTTATTTATATGCTCTGTGAATACAAATAGATGCTGCTGCTTTATAACTAATAGCTTTAATAATTGGATATAATTTTGGAAACAGTATATGTTGTCCTTCCACTGTTCAATAAATATAAGAAAACACACTATTCTCTCAAAAATAAATGGCATTTTTCTTTTAGGTAGGGAATAACATTATCAGAAAATTTGTACTTCTATTTAATATAGACAATGAAAGGAACTACTACATTCACAATCCAGAATTAATATCACCATTTTATTCATACCTCTGATCTTTCTTCTGCTTTGTAACTGACAATACTATTTGGCAAATGCCCTTACTATCACCTATGTATACACTTGAAAGAAAGCTTACCTTTAAAAAACATTTATCAGAGCAGCACAACACGAAATCAATCTTCTTTAAAACATAAGTGAGTGTAGACACCATTTAGCCCATCTGCTCAGCTCATTCATCTTATTTAACTGAAGCCTTCGATCTATTAGTTAATAACAATTTTCAGATGTGGAAACCACCGTTTTAGTTTTATGGAGTTGAGTATTTTAGGAGGAGCTGAAATGCTGTTACTCTTTTTCTTAGTAGAACAGCTTTCCTTACGTTATTTTTCTCTTACTAATTTGGGACTCGATGATTTCTTTGTTCTCTTAGTTATTCAATTTCTACAGCATTCCTTTATAAAATTATATTTAAAGTTCTAACAGGGAAAAAGGATGAATTAACTTTACCAATTCGTCTTTCCTCCATGTAATTANAATATAATCATAATTATATATTTATAGATTAAACAATATCTTAATATAAACAATTGTTATCAAGGAAAATGTTTAAGTTATGATCTTAGGTGAGAAAGTAAGCAATCTATTTTCTTAAAAAATTAGTAAGGAAATAAAAAATAGAGTTCTCAGACTCAAAACTGGTAAATCTTTTGATTTCTTGTAATGAGTGGCAATGAACAACTGATGAAATTGCCTTTCAGCATTTAAGCATGTATCTGAAGCATATTCACTTCCTGCTAGTCCACCTGTATTTAATTTCCTGGAGAACTTAAGCTGAGCGCGGCAAAGAGAAGAAGTCCAAAGTTACTCCCATTAGCCCCCATCAAAATGAGCAGTTCTTTCTGCTATTGCTGCAGTAGTTTATACATGGAGCACTCCAAGGAGATTATTTTTCATCTGGAGCTCAGAGAAATATACAATAGAACAACAAATGACAAATGCCATAATTGCTTAGGGGTATTATCATTCCTGCTGTGACAGATCAAATCTGGAAGCTTAAAATAAACTAAGCAAGCATTCAGTCTACTAAAGAGCATGAACCAAGTAATTGCTTACTTTTTTCAGAGTTCAGTGGAAAGTCAACTGTTAAAGCGAAGTGATTTCAGCTTTGTCACTGAACAATAAATGCGCTCGCCAGAGCTTGACTGGTTTTCTGTTATTCTTTTTTGTGCCACTCAGCATAAAACAAAGATCAACTTCGAGAGGGCATGGTGGGTTAGGGGCAGTGAGTTGACATGTTGTATGGTAATTTTTCTATCTTCATCAACCAAACTTGTTTTCTTCACTAGTGCACAATGGACTTAGAGTTAAGAGGCATAGTTCTAGACATGCACACAC
The DNA here is from genome assembly GCA_001675575.1 of Neotoma lepida. Lineage (NCBI taxonomy): Eukaryota > Metazoa > Chordata > Mammalia > Rodentia > Cricetidae > Neotoma > Neotoma lepida. The sequence continues at coordinate 7,576 of LZPO01045831.1, read as the reverse complement.
TATTTTCAAGTTAACTCTTACTCCACTTCACCATATGAATAAAAAATTGGGATCATATTTTTGGCATTTCTCTCATCAGATGTTTGCATATAACAAGGAGAATTAGAAAAACAATTTAAGTGATAGTCTGTGTTCCCCAATAAAATTTATCTGAGGATTGGAGGAAAAATGGGGCAGCCAGCCACTAGTAGTAAAACAATAGTCATGCAAGTTAGCACATGCCCTTAATCCATTTGGTTCTCTGTGACTCCAAGGTCACATTGGGAACTAGGGGAAGGGGGCACTGGCACACGCCTTTAATCCCAGCATCAGCCTTAGAGTTCTGAAGGTCCATGCAGACAAGACAGGAAGTGATGTAGCTTGGTGACGATGAGTTAGCAGAATGGACAGGCATAAAAAGCCAGGTTAGACTGGAAGTCGCTTCGCTTCGCTTCTCTTCTCTTCTCTTCTCTTCTCTTCTCTTCTCTTCTCTTCTCTTCTCTTCTCTTTTCTCTTCTCTTCACTCCTTGGAAGTAGAGGCAGCGTTGGTGAGGTGAGGCTAGTGGTGGCTTGCTCCTAATTCCTCTGATCTCTGTCAGATTTTCACCCCTATTTCTTGTTCTGTGTGTTTATTAATAAGACTGGTTAGAAATTCGTCTTACAGATAGATAGATAGATAGATAGATAGATAGATAGATAGAGATAGATCTGATAGATAATTGTGAATTTTGTAGTTTCACGTTCAAGAAGTAAACTAAAGAGAGAGCCATAAGGAGTGAGGGCCTAATATCCACTTCAGTTCTTGAAATGTATCAAGAATGTCTTTGGACATGAGTGAAGAGACCATTGCATAGCATTCTCCTAGTCCTTTGAATTTCTGAAGGGAACAACCTTCTCACTGCAAAATCAGAAATGAAAACAAAATGATTAAATAGTTATAGAAAGGACTTTTAAAAAGAGATAATAAAAAACATTTTTAAATTAATAAGGTTCCAGGAAAATATATTAATTTCTTAAGATACATTATAAAATAGCATTTGAGCAAACAGTGAATTAGGAATAGAAATACATCATGTCTGAAATTAAGATAGTGAAATTTACCCCTAAGAATCTGCATAAAAAAACTTAGTAGGCATTAATGGTATATTAGTAAGGGGCTACTTTCATGAGATTTTGCAGGTATTTGTCATACAGATTTCCAAATTTCAAGGCATATGAATAAATAAGTCTTTGAATATTTATGGAAATGATTTTTTTAATGTCCAAATTATTTTTGAACAAATTCAGTTACTCCAAACCTGTTGCTCATCGAATACGGGCAGGTTGCAACACTTTAACAGTCCTTCTTCTGAGTGTCATTGTTGTCTATGCTATGCTACTCAGAGATTCCTGTTTCTGAGTGGACTCATGTATCAAACAGTACATAGAAATACAACTATCTAGTTACAATTTCCCATTATCCAGTGTAGCTTGCAAGACAATTGTAATGATTAGAGAATCTATAAGCTGAAAAATGCCTAGAGTTGTCTGGAATCCTGTGACCAGTGATTAGTGTGTAGTCTGGGAAGCTCATCTATAACATGATCCAAACTAAACATTATGGTAAAGAATCAAATACCCTGATTATTAGAGGATCATCATACAAAAATGTGAATAACTGTTTCTAAAGAAATAAAAGAATGAAAACACTTCACAGATAAACTCTACTGAAAAGGCAAACATTTTTAAAATCAGTATTCATAAAAAGGCCTGGAAATATAATTCAATGATAAAGTGCTTGCCTAGTATGTCTGAGGACCTGGGCTCAAACTCCAGTGCCACAAGGAGTAGGAGCCAATTAAAGCTATCTGAATTTGGAGGCCAACTTGGAATCTTAATGTCATGAAGTCCCACATTTCTGTAACTTCTTAAAGAACCTGGAAAGGAGTGCAGGCTTTTGCTGATGCCACACGAAAACCTGGCTGTGGTGATTATATTATGTCCCCCAAAATATTGTGTACCCTAATAAAACTTATTTGGGGTCAGAGAACAGAACAGCCACTAGATTAAACA
>LZPO01045828.1:10613-21928 GCA_001675575.1 Neotoma lepida | reverse complement strand
TTATCTAATTTTACCTCATGATCAAGTTAGTGAACTATAAATGTTTCTGATACTAATTTAGAGGATTTAAGTGTATTAGTGGGATAAGCAGATTTGGAAACTAGATGAACAGTTCTATTAGCTAGCTAGGATACATTATTTCCTATATCTCTATTTCGTCCTTCCTAAATAATTTCATATTTGTATTTTTACACAATACTCTCACCTTTTAAGTGTATAAAGACTAAAAAGAACACTGAACTCTACCTACATTTGCAAATTCCAGTAATCTTTTTTCCCTTATTACCTTTTTGATTCAGAATGGCATTTCTCTCAGTTCTCAGTAATACCCAGGCTTAGTTCTCTCTCTCTCTCTCTATCTCCTGATTGTTAGTCATCAGCATGAAAGGTTGTAACCTAGATTTATATTGGCTGTCTTTACAACAGTGATAGGTTATTACTGTAAAAGGAAGAATTGTGAATCAGAGAGAAGAAAAGCTGATTTGGAGCATCAGGTAATTGCAAGGGACCTTTGACCATCTATTTAACAGATGCAATGAATTATCCTAGTGTCTTACTAGAAGTTAACTAGAATTCCCAATTAAGACCATCTTAATTTCATTGGCCAAGCTACTGTTATGCAGCTGCAAATAGAATTCTACTTGATGAAGTGTCCCAAGTACAGAATGACGTGTTCTTTGCCTGTGATTTTTTTCTTACTATAACTTAATATTTTATTAGACATCTTTAAAGACAGTTGATTGACATATCAGTGAGACTTGTGTTGGCTGAGAATTTACAATTTGAATCCAACACATAGGTTTAATGTGGTTACTGTCTTTTTTCATTAGAAACACTAGTATGAAGACTTAGTTCCAGGAAGTTTGTGAGAAATTTTCAACTTACCAGTGTGATCAATTAATAATACCATGTCAGAGCTTATGTTTCACTTTGTCTCCATGAGTAATTCTGACAGAAGATAAAGGGCATCCTAAGGTAATTATCACAGAATATTCAAATTTAAAATCAGAAAACTTTCTTTTGGTATGAATGATTTTTCTTTATATATCTCAATATACATTCTACATTATAGAATATTATCATGCAAATGTTAGTGTTTAGTAGTCTTAGAAGCATGATAAAACCAACATTATTTTATTTCCAAAGAATACTTCTCTATGCTTTAACACATTAAATTATTCTAGTAAATGTTTTGGGAGAACAGAGCTAAAAGAAAAAGGCAGTATCATTTTAAAAAGATGCATTCACTTGCAGTTTATTATCTTCAGTCTTATTTTCTTTGCTCATGGAAGGAAGTTATCAAAGCTGCTGTGAGCATCTGGGAGAACTGCTTGGAGCTTCTATGCTATTGAGCTCCTGCATATTACAGATGAAAATTATAATGTCCAGTGAGATGAGGTAGTAGATCCATAATTACTTATTAAGTTTAAAATCCATCTCAGGTGAGTGGAAAGTGTGGAAGTAGATAAAAAGGTAAATCGAAAAAAATGGCAATGAGGTTATAATAGAGACATGAGTTTTTACAAAGCGCATGCGTCTGCGCATGTGTGAGTCCATGTTCTGATATCCAGTCCAGTTAAAAAGGCATATGCACATATAAGTATATTAAAACAATACACATTTCATGGTTGACAATTGGAAGAGTACTTGCCTAGAATATCTCAAGCTTTGGGCTCCATCCCTAGGACTATGGAAAACTGGATGTGATGGCTCAGATTTGTAATCCTAGCTCCCAAGTGGTAGAGGCAAAAAGGTAAGAAGTTCAAGGTGATCCTCAGCTACATAGGAGTTTCTGACAGTGTGGATTAAATGAGATACTATTAAAAGAGGCAATAGTGGAGGGAAGGAAGAAAGATTCATGAGTACTGAGTGAAGTACTGAATGACTTGCCCAGGTCACAGAAAATTTAGAAATATTTCATAAGTTGTATTAAGGCCTTTATTATGCCAGCATCAATTATGCCTGCAAACACAGTCAGACATTTTGTAGAGAAGTTAGTATTTATTGAACTATACCATTTTAAGCTTACAGGGATCCTAAACAATTGACCACCAGCTCCATTTGACTTAGCAATGACAAGAACAATGTAATTTTCCTGTGCAGTTACATGGTAAAATGGTAGATGGCATTCGTTGACTCTACAGCACACAAAGATTTAGGTTCCATTGTTAACAGAACATAGGCTGTTTCATCCCTGATATTTACAAGAGTCTAGCTCAGAGAAATGGATGCAATTACCGCACAGTTATTGGATAAAACTGGATGTAAATAACCTACCATGGATACGAAGGCATAATTTCTGCATATCTAGAAACATAGTTAATGTGACCAAAGGCTGATATGTTTTGAAGGTAGAGTTGAAACAGGTTTCCCGAACAGCTAATCTTGAACAGGAAATATCATAGAAGTGGGTGATATGTGCTTAATTACCACCTTTTAAAAATATTTTCAAGTAACAAGGTATTTGCTTAATGATTTTATATCAATTGAGATAATATTTTATATGAATATTTTATTATTTTGTATTCCTTAGGATGTCTTTGATCTTCTATCAGAATTACTCATAGAAACAAATTTTACATCTACTATTTTATATCCCTATATATACAGACAAAGACAAAGGTCTTTGCTATATGTTTTTTTATACTTCTAAATTTGTATTTGCTATTTAATTTTAAATCTAACTTCCTTAATTTTAATGTAATAAAATATAATTTATTATATTCACCATTATATGGTGATTTCAAATAATTACTGGTTCCATTCAACATATAATTATCTTCTTGAGTCAATAAGTGTTCTATTAAGTAGATTTGGCCACTTTATAGATGCAAGAGGAAGGAAAAAGTTTTAATTTATAATTACCTAAAAAATGCTTGAGCTCTCTAAACAACTGTTTATTCATGATTTTGAAATTCAATATATACATGAACATTTTCCTATCTTTAATTTGGTTTCATTTTCTTGTATACAGATAATTTTATTCTGGAAATGACATTCTAAAATGCAGCAAGAGACACTATTTTTTATCAGGAATAATTTTGTTTGATAAAAATATTTTGATTTTCAAACTGTATATTAGTTACAGACTCCTACGTCTTTTTGCTCTAATGTTTAATGCTTATAATTGTCATTTTAAAAAATGTATTCTAGTGTGTCCTTTGGGGTATTAAACAGCATGCTGAAACAGCCCAATGCAATAGCCTAAAACATGGGATTTGACTGATTTTTCAAGATCAATTATAAACAGTAAGAATGAAAATATTCTAACCCAGAACTAATTGATGTGGGCTGACCCTGATCACAAGGACCAAGATCACAAACCCCTGTAGTATATACAGAGCAATTACAGTCTAAAAGAGCCAAAGGTGACTAAACTTGACTCAGGCTGACCCTGCAGGTATACCTACAGAACACTACCCTAAGACAGGGCTGCTCAAAGTCATGGGTGTAAAGCTGCCACCCCATCCCATTACTTCTAGAAGATGGGCTCTGTCCCATTGACCTTGGAGGACATGGCATAAAAACCTACAAAGTATATTAGAAGAGTTGCAAAGTTTGTACTTTCTTGGGACCTGCCACTCCTTCCTTTATTTCTGTTTCTTCTTCATGTATTGAGTATCCTTTTGATGTCTGGTCCATCTTTGTACTTCAAAAGTATACAACATGTTCATTTTGCACAAGTCTACAGCTGAGAAGCATGTTCATGGGAAGAACTACAACTTAGTCTCTATAGATGATTAGGCATTAGATAGATGAGGATTTGCATTTATACTTTGAAGTTAATTCTTGAATAAGTTAGGATATGGGGGAGCTATTAGAGTGCATTAATTTTTGCATGAAAGAATGAAATTAATTTTGGATGACCAGAGATAGAATGTAATCATTTCTCTATAAATATTTATTTGTCTATAAACATTTATTTTTCTATAAACATCCTATGTTGAAAACTCAGGAGACTGGGGTTTGAGAAAATCAAAAGATGCTGGGCCTTTAGAATGAGTTCAAGGTCAGCCTGGCCACCTTTATGAGATCCTGTCTCAAAACAAAAATTAAATAGTGGGCTGGGCATGTAGCTCAATGGCAGAGACTTCTTTCGCATATGCAAAGCCCAGGGACAATTCCCAGTGCCACAATTAATAAATATACAAAATTAGGTAATGAAAGCATAGGTCTTCATTTTTTTAATAATTTATTTGTTTTATGTACATTGATGTTTTGCCTGCATGTATATGTGTGTGAGAGTGTTGAGTCCCTCAAAACTGAAGTTACAGACAATTGTAAGCTGCCATGTGAGTGCTGGGAATTGAACCTGGATCCTCTGCAAGAACAGTCAGTGCTCTTAACCACTGAGCCATCTCTCCAGCTCCCCAGAGTTTTTCATTTTGAATGAATCATTATGATTATTTCTAAGTAACAATGTGAAAATGAAGTTTTTTGTCTTTTCTCTTTCAAATCTAGAATTTGAACAAAAGAAAACTTGATAAATATTATGGTGTGCATTAATGCATCATTTGACTGAAAATCATATAAATATGATTACTGCCCAAGACATACAGGAACAATAGGGCATATACTTGGTATACATCCACTTTCTGACCTTTATGCATTGTTTAGAATGATGCTGGGAAATCACATCTGAAGATGTCAGTTACATATTACCAGTTATGGACACTATAAGTTTTTTTCCACTTTTCTCATTGCCAATGTTTGTAAGTGATGCCTGCAACAGCTGTTATTCATATTAGCCATAAAAATGTTGACAGAAAAGGCAAAGGCAAAATATACAAATCCTATAAAGAAGCAATCAATCCCTATGAGTGACTGCCTCTGGACAGTTTGTTTGAACTTTTGAAGGTTTATGGAAAACTCTTCTTAGCTCCATCTTATCATCAAGGTCTCCCTGCCAGCGTAATATACAAGACACTTGAATCTATCGGCATTCAACTTAATACTTTGAGATTGAAACGAGGATATATCTGCCAGCACACAGGAAATATCAGTAAGGCTTATTCAGTTTAATTCAAGAGCCTCTATTAGCTGTCTCAAGGACAGCGAGACCTGCCATTCATGTAAGCCTTTGCAGAATCTACACATGCTCTTGCCCTCACAGCCACCCACAACACTGATGTGTCATGAGCAGCAGGAGAGGCAAGATTAAAAGTAGAAATCTAATGTCCCTGAAATTTCTGCAATTGGTTGCCATCTAGAAACTTAGATATTCATGCTCCTTGATTTACAGATGCATTTAATAAACACTTAGGTATTGAAATCTTTTAAGATGGCAAGAAGTGAGTAAAACAGCATCAAATTTTTATACTTATAGAATACATTTAAGTAATGAATATAATAAATAAATAACACAGCAGAAACAAACTAACCAGAACAACTGTCCCATTAAGAACTATAATATACTGGAAGGATATCAACAACAAAGAGTAAATAAATAAGCCATAAAATAAGATGTTCTATATGTGTTGTATTTAGAAAATGGCATAGGACATGTAGATAAATTTTACTTTTAAATAGAAAAGCCAATGGATATATTAATGAAAGTGTTGATCTGTTTAAATACCTGAAGAAAATAGTGTAAACATGCTAGTTTTCAAGTGTGTATATACAGATATGTATAAATGTTTCCATGTATGAGACACAGAGAAAAGTGACAGGCTTAACCACAACCAACGCATGATACAATGACATGTAATCAGATAAACCCAGATTGGCTGACAGCTGTGAGACCCATGACAACAGATGGAGCTGAGGTGAGACAGAAAATGTAGACCCCACAGTTCAGGCATTGTGCCAGCTCCTGGCTTTTATATAGAGAAAGATGTCTGCACAGAGGTTAACACTATTTGACTAACTATAGTTGAGACAGATTCAATTGACGCAAATACAAAAACAAAGAGACCTATTTGGAAACTACTCCATTCAGGAAGAAGACAATAGAAAACGCCATCTCAAACTCAGACTCACTAGTTAGAGCTGAATTTTTGAAGCATATTAGCTTGATATGATGACTGATTATAGGCAGTATCTTCAGCAATATTGTCTTATCAACTAATTCTGGTTCAAAACCAAGAACAATGGCAAGAGCCTATTATGTTACAGGTATCTCTGGGGTCTCCTTGCCCATTACTTCATAAATTACCCCATACCTTAATGCAAGTTAGTGTATCCACTCTAGAAATCAATACAGAGAATCCTCAAAAACCTAAAAAAATCCACCATATGACCCAGCTATGCCACTCTTTAGCATGTGCCCAACATACTCAACATCCTACTCCACAGATACTTGCTTAGCAATGCTCAGAGCTGTCCTAGTCACAATAGCCAGGAAATCAAAACAATCTAAATGTCCTCCAACAGATGAATAGATAAGGAAAATGTGGTAGACATCCACCATGAAATACTATTCATCTGTAAAGGGAGGTGAAAATATGAACATTTCAGGCAAATGAATGGACCTAGGATATATAACATTGAGTGACATAATCCAGATGCAGAAAGACAAATGCCACTTTGTCTCTCTCATCTGTACTTCCTGTCTGCAAATCCTCAGATGTGAGTGTGCCACACTGAGTAACCACAGAAACCAGAATAAAAGGACCATACATGCTGGTGGGAGGTAGGCTTTGGATGGGAAGAGGTTACAGGTGAACAAGTAGAAAATGGAATGAGATGGAAGAGTTCTAACTGAGTGGAAAGGGAGAGGTCAATACATAGGAGAAAGGAGGAAGAGGGACAACAAACACCATGATTGTTTGTTAAAAACTAAAGAATTCTTTCTCTTGCTCCCACTACCACACTGCAGATGAGAAGGTGGTACCAGCTATGCCTGCCTCTTGCCATCAGGGCTGGCTGAACTGCTTCCCTGTCCACAGGGTCAACTCTACTATGCTGCCCCCACTACTCCTGTGTCATGCCTTGGTGTGAGTAGGAGAGAGATGCCCCCTTTGCCCCTTATACCTGTGACAGACAAGCAAGCTGACCCTCCCCCTTACCAGCTGCAGCACTCAGGAAAAGGGGCTCTGTTCCTTTTCTAGACAGCGCTGTAGAGCTGAGGTTTAGGTAAGATAGGCCTGAGGGTAGAGAGTAGGATACCTGGCCACATTCCATCATCTGCCTGTGGTGGTAAGGGCGAGGGAAAGATGCCCTTACCCCTCACCCTACCTTGACCCTGCCACCTGTGGTTGGCATAGGAGCTGACCCTTCCCTTTATTAGCTGCAGCACTTAGGAAAATGGACCCTGAACCTTGCCTGGCCAGCAAAGTAGAGCTGATCCTGTTGATGAAGTGTATGCGAGCCAGCCTCGATGTTGTGAGCATGGGAGAGCTGTCCCCATTATTCATCTATTATGTGGCAGCATGGGCGGAGGAGAGATGACCCCCCCAGGCCCATCAACACCTGAGGCAGGTAGAAGAGCTGTCCCTGAGGTCATAAGAGCAGAGCAGGAGAGCTGGCCCTGCCCCTCATCAGCTGCAGCACTCAGGAGAGTGGCCCCTACACCTTGCCTAGGCTACACAGTAGAGCTGGCCTTGAAGTTATAGGTATAGGACAACCAACCGTGGTGGCCCTGATCCTTGTTCATCATTGCAAGGGGTGAACGAGCTAGGGAAATGATGGAGAGCTCACCTTGATGGCGAAGACAGGAAAAAGATGGTAGGCTAACCAACCCTGCAACTACCCAAACCCAGAACCAGGGTTATGTGTTGGCCCACCCCATCTATGGAGCTATCCCATCCATCCCATCTGTGATCTGCTGGAGCCGTAAGGGGTCAGTCCTGCAGATCCAAAGCTGTAGGATCTCCATGACACAGAGCAACAATAGGATATCCAACAGGAGTTCCAGTGAGCGCCTAGGATCGATAGTGTAGCAGAAAACCAGAGGCCTTGAACCAGACCAATGACTCCATGCAATGAACACTTACAAGTAAAGATATATGGACAAAACTTCCTGACTCACTATGTCACAATACAGCTTCCATGATGAGATTTTTTTTCCCTTTCTTTCTTTTTGTGTTCTCTTAAATATTATTTTATTTTATTGGTGAGGGAGATGGGTGGGATTTGGAGGCATGATGTGAAAGACTGAAGAAATGTATCATTTTATAGTTACCTAAAATTATACACTATATATATATATATTGTATACATATATACACATATATGTATCCATCATAAAAGAAGATATGCCACTTGTCTGACAATGCTCCCCACAAGAATTGCATACTAATAGAAACCCCAGTACTAGATCTCCTTTCAAAGGGTTGGCCAAGGTAGATAGTTCAAGTGACTTCCAAAACAGTGTAGATTATCATTGTTTCCTTTGGTTGCCTCTCAGGAGTTGAGAGTGGAACTCTATTGCTCAAGCCACTACACATTTATGAGAAAGGACATTAATGATCTCAGCTGGATCAGACATGAAAGCCCCTCTTTCATGTGGTGTAGCTTTCATGGTTCCAGCAAATACTATACAGGTTGCGTAGGGAGGAAAGCAATTGAATAGTACTACCCAGGGGCAGCATCTATGGACCACGACACTTGACAACATGGCAAGATGTGCATAAAGTTTCAAGTAGTGGCATTCACATGTTGGTAGCAACCAACAGCTGTCTAATAGAATTTCAGGCCCATTCAACAAGANGGAAATTATGCTTGGTACTGGAAATCTAGATGGCTTCCCAGAGCTAGTGAGGTCATGGACCACAGAAAAGAATCTACACTCAGTTGAGACAGAACCAAGCCCCTCTGACTCCCTTTTGGAGGAGGAGATGGGGGGTGGGTCAGTCAGGGGGAAGGCTGGGGTTGGTATGTAAAATGAAAAAAAAATTCTTAAATAGAAAAGAATCTACTACCGCCACTTTGCTAGACCAAGATAATTCTTTTATTTGTATGTTTGTTTGTTTGTTTATTTATTCATTTTACATGCCAAGCACAGTTTTGCTCTCCTCCGTTTCCCTCCCACTACCTCCTTTCTACCCTCACNTCCACTCCTCAGAAAGGATAAGGCCTCCCATGGGAGTCAACAAAGCATGGCATATCAAGTTGAGGCAGAATCAAGCTCCCTCCCCGCCCACATTGCATCAAGGCATCCCATCATAGGGAAGAGGTTCCAAAAAGCCAGCTCATGTGCCAGGGAAAGATCTTGGTCCCAGTGCTAGGGACCCCACANACAGACCAAGCTACACAACTGTCACCCATATTCAGAGGGCCTAGGTCGGTTGCATGCAGGCTCCCTAGCTGTCAGTCTAGAGTCCATGAGCTTCCACAAGCTGGGGTCAGCTGTCTTTGTGAGTTTCCCCATCATGATCTTGACACACCCCCCACCTTGTTTATACAATCCCTCTTCCCTCTCTTCAGCTGGACCTCCTGAGCTTAGGCCAGTGCTTGACTGTGGATCTCTGCATCTGCTCCCGTGAGTTACTAGATGAAGGTTCTGTGATGACAATTAGGGTCGTTACCAATCTGATTAATGGAGAAGGCCAGTTCAGGCATCCTCTCCACTATTCCTAGGAATTTTAGCTGGGGCAGTCCTGTGGATTCCTGGGAATATCCCTGGCAGCAGGTTTCTTAACTGCATTCTAAGTCTTTTCCTTAAACTCACAGGTAAGTATAGCTACCACCCTTCATCAAAGAACCCTCTGTTTACAACAAATGGAGACCATCACAGAAAATCACAACTGGACAGACTACAGAGATAAGGGATAGTGGAGAGCACAGCCCTAACAGATGCATCTATATCATTGTTTCTGTATGTATTGCTCAGGGAACATTGCACAAGAGGGGACTGAAAAGATGCTAATAGCCAAAATATCAAGAAGTCTTCTGTGAAGCAATCTTTCCTAGAAATGGCTGCATAAACAAGACTCAAACAATAGCAGTAACAATGGACATATTGATGTCTACATTTCACCAGGTCCTACCCTTAGACAAAGAACTACAGGTAGCCATTGAATGTTGGGAGAAGGAGAATTAGCCTCTCTCAGGGATAAGCCCCCATATTAGTTGTCCAATGCATAGTTGTCATCCTTTAACCATAAATACACAAACAACAAAAATGGAATCAGCAAATTGTATCACCATATATTGATGTATAAATATGTATTTATGTGTTTAACAGATACAGTCAAAGATACAGAGGCTGTGGTAGGGGTCCTATGAAGAATAGCTAGGAGATGCTGGAATGATGACAGGGANGGAAAAGGGATATAACTCTATTTTAATTAAAACCATCTAACAATTAAAAGCTGTCCCACTGTTGAAAAATATATAATCAAAAGATAAAAAATTATGGAAGAGGTTCTAGGGATGGTTGATTGGAGAGGCTGGAGGAATGACAGGGAAGGCAAGTGATGAAATTCTGTTTTCAGTTAAATCATTTGAAAATTTAAAAAAATGTTATCCCACATCTGGCACTGGACTTTTGATTAATAACATTTCAGTAGCAGCATTGGCTACCCACATGTTGTACCTCCCCTCAAATTATTTTTTTCTTTAAATTAAACTACAAAGAACAAGTTTCAACTAACCTTGCTCCCTTATCATCCCTGTTACCTACCTCCAAGCCCACTAAAGTCTTTACATTTCCAGTATCCCCCCCTACTTCTCCTTTCACATCTCATGTGCTTTATAAGCTGAAGAAGTCATATGGGCTGGAGCAGAACTTTCTACTGTTGCTTTAGTTAATACACGGGGTTGCAAAATATTTGTAAATATTGGTATGTATAAAAAAACTGTGTCGCTTTCAACCTTAGCAAAAGAAGCCTCTGGTCACCATGGGCAGCGTCATAACTCATCAAAGTATTGAGAATAAGTGATAGTTGAGTGTTTGGCCCTAAAAAGGACATCTGCATCACCCTTTCCAAGGCTTATGGAACATTGCTGAAGAAGAGCAGAAAGAAGGAAATAATGCTGTGAAATGCTGTCCTCTGAGACACTACATGAATATTGTTCCCACAAACTCATGGCAATAGTGGCTACTTGAACAAGATTTGCACAGAAACCACCCCAATAGCATTCAAAAGGCTCAAAAGGCTCCACTCCTTCCTGTAATAGGCAGTAAATGGTTGTTAGCGCAAGAGAGGGTTTTATTTATTCATCAATAGTATAGGTGCTCTACTCCTAGCTGCCCTTGCTCAAGTCAACAAAGCTCAACTCCTGCTTTTGTAAGTAGCTCCAATTGCAATTAAATTAAATTCAGTCACACACATACATACACACACACACACACACACACACACACACACACACACACAACTAGGAGTGGGACTTGTGAAGAAGGGGTCCAGTGGAAGGAGGAGGTGGATGAG
>LZPO01045824.1:0-21992 GCA_001675575.1 Neotoma lepida | reverse complement strand
TTTATACATTGGTGCTGAAAAACAAATCCAAGCCCTTGGCATTGGAGAGATGACTCAGAGGTTGGGAGCACTTGTTGCTCTTGCAGAAGAACCAAGTTCAGTTCCTGGCCTCCATAGGATGGTTTACAACCATCTGTAACTCCAAATCTGGCCTCCATGGGCACTGTACACACATGGTACACATACATGGAGGCAAAACACTTATACACATCTTTTAAATATATATTATATGTTTTTATTTATATATATATTAAATATATATATTTAATGTTTGAGTACCAGGCACTTTACCAACTGAGCTATCTCCCAGTGACCTCATTTTTTGGCAAATGTAACATAATGGGTTATAGCTTAGGTATAGGTCCAAACTAAGGACAGACACAGACACCAAAACAGATGATTGATAAGCCAAACAAAGGTCATTAGTCACATGGCTGAACTCACAGGGTTCTGGCTTGATCACTGAGTTACAATACCCCCAACATATCTCCATGTGTTTCTTTTCTTCTTTTGGTTTTTGATTGTTTTCAAGACAAGGTTTCTCTATGTAACAGTCCTGGCTGTCCTGGAACTAGCTTTGTAGACCAGGCAAGTCTCAAACTCACTGAGATCGTCTGCCTCTGCCTCCCAAGTAGCATAAGCTTTCCAACATTTTCTGAGTGTCTATGTGAGCCCAACTGTCCAGTACAAATGAGAGTACATTAGGTAGCAGAACTACAGTGACCTCCCTTCTTTAGCCTTAGAGTCAGGAGGAGAAGGGTTTGATGTAAGGGTAGGTGGTATCAAAATTATCACCCAGTTCCTAGGGAGCTGACCATTGTTACTAAGATAAGAGATGGTAAAGCAGAGGAACTGGGGACTGGGAAGTGTCATCTGGATCTGCTCAGGAAAACAGCCTATACAGTGTTGGGGAGATGAAGGGCGAAGCTCTGCAAGAAGTGAGACAACAGAGAAAGGAGCTAGCTCTGTGGAGGGTTAGAACTGATGGCACACCCCAAAAGCTGTATCCATAAACTATATCCCGGAGCTTGCTCTGCTGCAGGACCAGAATGGAGGATCTAGAGAGAGAGACCTGAGGAATTGGGTCACCGGGGGTAGCATGGAGGCTCTGTTGGTCAGCAGGGTAGCCCAGTGAGTGCCCAGGAGGAGTACCAGGGAAGGCCTGTGACTCTGGCCCCTTCACTTGTGTCCAGTTAGAATAAGAGGAGAGCAGGGCCAGTGAGGAGGTGTGAGCAAGAAGTGTCAGCAGCTGGAGAGGTTTGCCGGTGATCTCAGTGGTTATGCCATCCACTCTTCTCTCGGTAGAGGGTGGGGTGACATGGTGAGCTTCCGCTGGGGACAAGTCCTGCTTCCTAGTAAAGGCAGGGGGGGTGGGCAAGTGGTCTACCTATGTATTCTGAAACTGTTTTCTAGGTCTCATCTAGTACCCGGCAGCATTATGCAAAGACATGCTCAGGAAAGTGCATGGAACAGTCTTGTCCCAGAATGCACCTGACTGACAGCTCCCATATCCTCTGTAGGGCAGGTTTAGGTCTGGGCTCAGAGGGTCCATCGGGGGAGAAGGGGAGCTGCTCAGCTGGAGGAGGGCTAGTAAAGGGGATGTGGTGTCTCTGTTAGATGTGGGAAAGCCAGGTAAAGTCTCCAGGTATAGGACAAGGAGTAGGGGGCGTCAGGCCCCGGCACCTGGGAATTGCCATAAACACCCAGGTATATAACAGCACCGTTTACACAGATGTCTGCCCTGGGCACACCATTTAGAAGATGTACAGCTAGCAGGTCCCATCTGCCCTACACAGCCCTAGTGGGGGTGAACATAGAGGGTTTGGGACACCCCTGAAGCTATCTCCTATTGGACAAGATACCCCATATCTGTAATATATCCTGTGACCAAAGAAAGGGAGAGCAGGAAAAGGAGAGGAAGGGAGAAGGGCAGAAGAGGAGAACCATAGGCTTTAGTTTGCCTGACCCCTCAGGAGTGTTTACCTGCTGGGCATGCACTCAGAAAGCCAGTCAGCTCTGGAAAGGAAAGCAATGAATCATTTATGATTGTTTTCACTTTGTATTCATTAAAGGCCTCTGCACTATTATTATCGAACCTTAATTGGCTTGGCACTCTGAACAGCCTCCTCCAGCCCCTGCTCCTCCCTCTGCGATCAGAAATTCCTGGAGCGAGCTAGCAAGCTTGCAGGAGAGTGTGAGAGCAAACCTTACTCAGGAACAGGGGCGGCTGATCCAGAGCCCCTCGGAAGATCAAATAGAACGTGGTCGCTTTTCTTTCTCCTCTCTGATCATATATTAATAAATGTATCCCATCAGGCTCTCGCTCTGCTCCCTGTGCGCTACTGTCAGCTGCCTGGGATCTCTCAGCTCCCTTTGCTTCCTCAGCCACTGGGCAAGTTTTCCATCAGCTTCCTCCCATCAGGGTCTTCCAGGCACAAAGGCTTCACGCATGGCAGCGTGTATCCTTTGTTCTGAGGGCCGTGCCAGGCACTGAACCAGCAACAATATGTGGGTTACCCGATTTACTTCTTTTAATACACTTCGGTGTAATTATAACGGCATAAAGGGAAGACAAATTGGCAAGTAATTACGATGTTAATTTGGCAATGTTTTATCATATTGTAGAAGCACAATTTCCTCTCTAATTGTATTGGGGGGGACACATTTATCTACAGCACAGCTTACTGAAGCTTTCTTAAGAGTGGAAATGAAATACACAGGAGACAGGAAATCCAGCTCTCATCCCCATAAATACTACTTTATTTGCATGTATTTTTGCAGCCTCCTTAAAAAGCTAACTCGTTTATTCAGGCCCAATTAATGGAATGCCATAGAATGTATAATTAGGCTGTGACAGCTTAGCTGATGGATTGCCTTGGGTGTGGAAACCAGAGACACCCCCAGTTTAAAAGGCTTCCCTGTGCTTTCCCTTTCAGAACCTCACAGGCTGTGCGTGCCTCACCACCGCCCCCCCTGAGAACGCCACCGTGGTTCCAGGAAAATGTCCTAGTCCTGGGTGCCAAGAGGCCTTCCTAACCTTCCTCTGTGTGATGTGTGTGTGCAGCCTGATAGGGGCCATGGCCCAAACGCCCTCTGTCATCATCCTCATCAGGTAAGCTGCCCGCTGAGCCCCAAGTACTTTAGAGTCAGCCTGGTCTCTGCCCTTCCACCTGGCACACATCTGCAGGGCTCGTGCGGGTCAGACCCATGTGATTCTTGCAAGCAAGATGAGATGGAGTGGCAGCCAGGAACGCAGATGCTCTAGGCTAAGAGGAATCAATTAGGAGCCGTCCATCAGTCAGAACTTCATAGCACAACAGGACGGCAGTAGAAGGCCATTTTCATAGCCTCCCAGGAATAACCTGTGAGTCAAAGGCTTGCCTCATTAGATACCCAAGTAAGGCAGTTCAAGGCAAATTTGAAAAGCATTCTCCACTGATCTTTTCAGGAGGTATTATTGGTGAAGTGGGCTGGGGAGATGGCTCAGCTGGCAATGGTACCTGTCTCACAAGCATGGGCCCAACCCCTGTAACCCTGGATGTAGTAGAGCTTGCCCATAATCCCCATGATAGTGAGATGGGAGGTAGAAACTGGCAGATCCCTGGAAGCTTGCAGGACAGGTAGTCTAGCCTACCCAGGGACGTTTTAGGCCAGCAAGAGGCCCTGTCTCAAAACTAAAAGTGGAAAGCTCCTCTGGAGCAACATTCCAACTTGTCTTCTGACCTCCACACACATGCACGCACATGGACACACACAGAGATATTTGAAAGTGGCATTAGACTAGCCAAATCCTTCTGTCAATCAGCCATATGTCTTAGACACAACGTGGTCCCCCAGACTTGTGAGAGAGATAACAGCACTTGTCCTGCCTGCCTTCTGCTATGATCTGGATCCTTCCAGGTCATGTGTGCAAACCGTTCTAGAGACATAAGAGGTTAACCATGCCAAGGGGCCCACTGCATGCAGATGGTGATTGCTCTTATATGAGTAAGTGGTTGCAGTGAGACACCCAGAATTCTGTAGCCCTCTGTCTCTGGGAAGCCTGCCTGGAGGCAGATGAAGTGCCTCCAAGGAAAATCATTGAGCAATATTCTGAGCAAGTTTTATCATTCACAATACTATTGCTATCTTGATTTGAACAAGGAACCTAGAAGAACACTGACCCATACCCTAGTGTCTATCTGAGCCAGAAGAAAGAACATATCCCACAGAAAGGCTCACCTCATTAGATGCATAAGCAAGGCAGTTCAAAGCCAAGNCCTGGGGATGGAAATGGGGTGCTTGGAACCACTTGGATTCCTTGTATACTACCAGCTGCTTTCCCCAGCTTTCCTGTTCCTTGAACCCTCCCTACTATGTTTTCTGGTCTTTGCTGGCAACTCTCCTGAAAGGAGACTTATAGGAAACACTTGTGCTACCCAGATGGTCATTAGCAGTGTCTTATGAATGTGCAGAGGCATTAAGGGTACAATAGCAAATTGCCATCTTATACTTAGGAAATTCAACAAATTCATACCCAGTGCTTTGGAGGGCTATGGTCACACAAGTCAAATCACTTTTTGCTAGTGGCATTGAAAAACCTATCGGTCCATTCAGAAATGCAATATGCCAGTGTAAGTCAAGAGCCATAAAAATATTCAGGCCCTTACAGTAACCTAACCCCATTGCTGGCCATTTATCTCAAGGAAATACCTCTCTACAAGAAAAAAGCTCAATACAGACAGATTTTTTTATTACAACGTTAACTATAATGACAGAAACACCTGAATTGAAGTAGTGAGTTAAATTATGGAACTGCAGTTCAAGAAATAATGAAAAATCTTAAGAATGTGAGAAGTGTTTATGAAATGAGCCATTGAATTTAAAACTCTACGTGGAAGGTGATTATATATAATATGCATATGAACAAAATCCATCAGGCTTCACATATGGGTTTATGGTGACTGTATCATGAGCAGTTTATTTTTCATTAGAAATTCTCCTGAAACCGTATTGCAATAGTCACACACAGAAGGCACCAGAAAGTGGGAAGAGGGACCCTTGCCACCATTAGTAGTGGATGGTTGACTTCTTTCCCTCCCCATGAGTTCCCACTAAGGCCCTGCCTCTAGAGTCTAGGTGGTAAAATTTTGGCTGTGGAAATTTCAGCTGTTTCCAAGCATCAGCTTAATAAACAGGTCTTGTCGTTTTTCAGGAAATACTGGATTCTCTTTAAATGGATCAAGAGCTGATGGTCTCAGTGACCTGTGCTGACCACATATATCCACGAACCATTTGTTAGCTATAGGCACATGTTCGTGTTCACAGTGAGAAGGGATCGTACTGCATCATTCCATCCCTTGCCCAGTCTAGCTTGCCATCACAGAAATTCTAGGCAGGAATGAGGATACCCCATGCAGGCCAACCACAGAAGATAATGACCAGCCCTTGCCCTGGCCCAAATCGGTAGACTCATTCTTACGCTGGCCAGAGGTTGTCAACAGGGACAGTAGAGGAAGTGAGGCTGGAGTGGAGGCTCACTTGGTAAAGCGCTGACTTCAGAAGCATGGAAACCCCAGTTCAATTCCCAGAACCCATGTAAAAATGTCAGGCATGGTGAGGCACACTTGTAATCTCAACAGTGGGGAAGAGGAGACAGGAGGATCCCTGGGGTTCACTGGCCAGCCAGCCAAGCCTAACTGATGCACTTCCGGCACATGAGAGACCTTGTCTCTAAGGAGATGGATGGCATTCATAAGGATGACACCTGAGTTGTTTTCTGGCCTAAACACAAATAAACATGCACATGTATGTGCACGTGTGTGCACACACATGCACACATACACACACAAATACTCACACTGTATTAAAAAAGAATGCTGAATTTGAAAAGCATTCTCCACTGATCTTTTCAGAAGGAAAGCAGACGGTCATTTGGTCAGTATTAAAGCACATCTCTGAGTTCTTATTTTAAATTGCTGTATTTGGACTCCTGTAAATATTCCCCCTTTACCCATGAAGAAACTGGCCCAGCAAGTGACTACACAGTATTCTCAAGGTAGTAAGTTAATGATGCTAAGCCTGCATCCCTATTCTTTCCTGGATCTCTCAATAACATCCTGCCTGAGCCCTCCATTTCTTCATAACTAAGATCTGTGGTTCTTATGGGAAGCAGCCTCTCCACAGGATATGAAGAAAGATCTTAGCACCTTCCTCACTTTGTTCCCAGTGACATACTAGCTGAAAGGAAATCACATTTCAAGTGATAAATAGCCTAGCTCATTATACCAGCATGTTTTCTTGATAAGGAGATCTGCCTTTATTTATGTGTCTCTCAAGTTAAACCTTCAAATGAAAGTGCCAAAACTGTAGCCATGGAGCGGGAGCAACATGAGGGACTTGGGTTTTGTGATATGTGTCTTCCAAAAAGCATTAGTTCTACCCAGAGATGAAGATCTCATGACTTGGAACTGGTAACTGACTTGGTCAGCCAGAGTCTTGAACCTGTTACTCAATGGAAGTCATAACATGCTGCCTGGGGTCACTTACCTGTACCACACTCTCTATAATTAAAAAGAGGTGTGCATTTCCCCAAGAATAGTATCTTTTTGTTTTACTGGAAATCTTAGAATTTGGAAAAGATTATAAAAACTACTCTTTCATAGTCTTTTGCAAACTACTATGACAAAATACCGTAGACATGGTAGTTTATAAACAGTAGGAATTTGTGTCTCATGGGTGTAGAGACTAGGGAAGTTAAAGAGCCAGGCTAGGTTAACTGGTGAGGGCTACCTCCAGTACACAGATGGCAAATTCTCTTTGTGTCACAAGGTGGTGAAGAGACAAAGGATATCTCTTAGGCATGAATCCATTCATGCAGGCCCTACCCCTGGCATCTGAGCCCCTCTCAAAGGTCCCACTATCACTTTAGGGGTTAGGCTTGAATGGAAGAGTTTGGGGAAGACAGAGTGTCCGTCTATAATATATATGCAATTTCTTTTGGTTTTATGGTCACTTTTGATCCGTTATAACAAGAAGCCAGAAGCACACACACCAAGGCTCAACCTAAGTCATAGATCTCTGTATGACTGACAATGGGATGCTGGATAAATGACCTTGGGATCATGTAGGAATATTATTCTAGGCTTGGGAACATTACTCAGTTAAGTGTCTGTCACATAAGTACAAGGATCTGAGTTTGGATACCCAGCACCCACATAAACACTGGGCACAATGGCCCCTGTATAACCCTAGTGTTAAGAGGTCAGAGATAGGCAAGTCCTTGGAACTTAGGTTCAGTGAAAGACCCTGTCTCAAAAATAAGGTAGAGTGAGACTGAGGAAGACATCTGACATTGACTTCTGACATATTCTCTCTCTCTCTCTCTCTCTCTCTCTCTCTCTCTCTCTCTCTCTCTCTCTCTCTCTCCACCCAGTCAATTGACAGGTTTATACATGACATACCAGATATTCCATTAGTAACCTTGTTCCTACCCTTTATCTTATACAGGACTAAATCCTACACCCTCGCTGAACTATGTGGGTCTGGTCTCTAGTCTTCCAGTTGCACTGAAATGTTCCAACATGTATAAGGTTCGGCCATAATGACTGGCTCCATGCCTAGCCAAGTCTTTGAAGAATTGTAACCATATACATCCCTCTGTCCCCTAAGGAGACGTAGTGGTGACAGATATAAGAGGTGACACTGAATAACCTGAAGCCCATGTGTATATTGTCCAATCTCTTTCCCTCAGAGTCCTTCACCACAAAACCACAGGTAGAGAGAGATTCCCTGAGTGGTAAGTCAGAGACATTTGTCCAGCTTGCCACCCATTTATGCATTCCCTCAGCACAGGCTGGGTGCTAGACACCGGGGTGCTAGAGCTAGGTAGGGTTGAGGTCACAAAGGTAACAACAATGCAAATAGTTCTTAGCCTTGAGGGGAGGATAAATCCTAGCTGTAAGCTTAAGAGGCATTACCAGGGAGATTGTATGATCCGCTGTGTGGACCCACCTATCTAAAATCTGTCATCACTCAAACCCATCTCTACTGTTACTCTCGCTTTCAAAAACGTTACATTCTGGAGAACATATGAGATCACTCTTAGGGATGATACATGGAAAATCCAGAGCAGAATGATTGAGTCAGTTCAAAGCAAAGTCCAGGGCCTAGTAGAAGATTACAAGGGACTAAAACTCCATACACATACCTATGTCCCAGCTGGCCCACCTGGGATGCCAGTGCATGTGGATCCGGTGGATTTTACAAAATGGCCTAAGAACGGCGAGGGTGTTCATGGTCCCGGTTGCTCCTCACTGATTTGCTGAGTTGGTGTCCCACATGCACATCCCCCACCCACCTATGGTGGAACAAACGCACACTGCTCTAAGTATAGACTCCATCCAATCCTTCTAGCTCAAATTATTTAAAGGGGGAAAAAACACTTAATTTCTAAACTTATCTTGGCACCACAGTTGCAGTCAATTTTTAGACGTTGGGCAAGGAAAAAAAAAGAAGAAGAAAACCTATTAGTAATTTTCTAAGGTAGGATCTAATGGACAGCCACAAATAGCTCTGAGTCTCTTAATTAAAATGGAGTGATAAGAATCTTTTTCTCCCTTCCATCTCTTTTTATGTAGGACAGTCAGCCCTGAACTCAAGTCTTATGCGCTGGGAGTCCTTTTTCTCCTCCTTCGTTTGTTGGGTACGTATTGTCTCTTTTTTCTCTCCATAATGAATTGGATGTGTATTACCAGGTGAGTGACGATTGGTGAAATTGTCCCAATTCCTGTGTTTGCCTCTTTTCTTTCTCTATGATGTTTATTTATTGGCATCCTACTTTCATTTCCTGTTGCAATGATAAAACACCCCGACACAAGCAATTTGCGGGGAGAAAGGGTTTACTCTGCTTACAGTTCCAGATTGAGTCCATCATTGCCAGAAGTGAGGGCAGCANGAACTTGAAGCAGCTCGTCATATCCATAGTTGAGAGCAGAGAGTGCGTACATGCTTATGTTCAGCTCACACATTTTCCCATCTGTGTAAGTCAAGGACCCAAACTCCATGGAATAGTGACACTCACGGTGAGTGGCTCTCCCCACTTCATGTAACATAATCAAGACAGTCCCCCACAGCCATGCACATGGGCCAACTTGATCCGGACAGCCCTGCATTGAGAGTCCTTTCTCAGGGTGATTCTAGGTGTGTCACATTGACAAATGTAAACTAACCATCACTTGAAATCGGAAAATTTGACTCCAAGTGCAGACACCACATTCTAGACCCCTCTGATTTCACAGGTGTCATATATTACCAACTCGGGTCCTCATGTCACCCTGAATTTTCATTAGCTAAGGAGAAAATGCAGTGGCACTGGAAGGGAGGAAAATTTTAGTGAGACAATTCGGGCCTAGGTTGCTTTCCNGTGCTGTAATAAACACCATGGCCTAAAGAAACTTGGGGGAGGAAAGGGTTTGTTTGGCGTACATGGATCACAGTCTATCATTGAGGGAAGCTAAAGGCAGGAACTGAAGCAGAGGCCATGGGTGAACACTGTTTGCTTTCTTATACGATGCATGGCCACATGCATAGGAGTGACACCACCTGCAGTGTTCTGGGCTTACTCAAATCCATCATCAATCAAGAAACTGTCCCACAGACTTGCATACAGGTCAACCTGATAGCGACATTTTTTGCAATTGAGGTTCCTTCTTTCCAGATGACTAGCTTGTGTCGTTGACAAGAAACTTCCCATTAAGAAGGCCCTGAGCAGCCTGAGATATGCTTTCTTTATGGGCTGCCTGCTCCCATAAGAGGCCACAAACACATCACCTTGAAGCCTTTCTGCTTTCCCCAAATGCATTTATTTACCTTGGGTTTCCAACAGGTGGCCTGGCCCCACCTGTGTCACACTTTTCTCCTTATGCCATGCTGTTAACTTCGTGAATATCTATTTTTCAAAACCAAAATGAAAATGATTTGAGTGAACTTTACATGGAAACAGAGTGGAAAGGGAGATAACTGTGACCTGCACCTTAAGAATAAACACAAAGCTGTCACTGGAAGTGTGTAGTCATGGATGAACAACATAAAGCTGTCACTGGAAGTGTGTAGTCATGGATGGACAGCATAAAGCTCTCACTGGAAGTATGTAGTCATGGATGAACACAAAGATCTAGCACTAGAAATGTGAGATTTGTAAAATTATTTTTCCATCATCACAAATGTCCAACAGCAGGGCATTAGTTAAATCAGTGCTGGTCTGTAATCCTGGTGGGAGCCATGTCCCCTTTTTAAGCTCTGGAAAGAAGACTATAGACTTAGAAAGGAGCCATGACATGTGGAAGGGACAAANGTTGCCTACTCTCCAATATATTCAGATGATTATAAAGTATGTATAAATATGGAAAAATACTGGGAGGATGAACATGAAAATGGTACCAGGTAGTTTTAAGTAATAATATATTTTCTAAATTGAAACTTTTGCATATCTATACATATGTATCACTTTTATAATGCTGTTAATTCCTATGTAACTGATACATGACCTAAGGGGAAAAAACTCATTCTTGATAAAGCAAACATACACCATAGGTTTCTCCCTCCATAATCTGTGGTAATAATAGTCCCCATCATCATCCCCTTTCCCTGTGGAGCAGGTCTCAGGATCTTCCACCTGATCAATGTGTGTTGATCCACAGAGGGGGATATAAATGGCCTCTTTGTCTTATTTCTGTCTCATGGGAAATAGAAGTAGATAGCTGTGGAGATGCCCCAGATGAAAAACATTAATCCATCTTTCAAATTAAAACATGTGATGTTTCTCGGAAACTGATAGCTTGAGAACTTCTACCACCATAGATGTAATGATGCCGATTATTTCTTGTGGCACTGATAGTGGAGGCACATGTATTATCATGTCCCCTGCCCTCTGTGGTCAAGTAGCTGGAAAGATAGATGGACATGAAACACCAATAAGTTAGAGATCCTCCTTTTGGAAAGTGGTAGGATAGTTATGCAACAAGATGACATTTCCTGAGCACCCAGGCCATACCAAGACAGGTGACCATAGCCCTGCCCTTAAGAGTGTCCTCATATCAGGGCTCAAAAGAAAGTGGATGTTTACCCTCATCTGTAGCATTACTATAGAGGTCTCTGCAGCTCTAAACCGTATGAAGGACTCTACACATAGTCTAAAACACAAGGGCTAGGGAAATGGCTTGATCAGCAAAGCACTTGCCTCACAAGAATGAGGACCTGTGTTCAGATCCCCTGAGCCCATATGAAAAGCTAGGTGCCATGGTGTGTGCCAATCATCTTGACAATGGTAACTCAGGAAATAGAGACAAGTGGTTCCCTGGAAACACCAGGCTAGCACCTAGCCAGCAGTTCTCAACCTATGGATCATGACCCCTTTGGGGGTTAAACAGCCCTTTCATAGGAGTCACATAACAGATATCCTGCAGAACAGATATTTACATTATGACTCATGACAGTATCAAAATTACAGTTATGAAATAGCAACAAAAATAATTTTATGGTTGGGGGTCACCACAACATGAAGAACTACATGAAAAGGCTGTAGCATTAGGAGGTTGAGAACCACTGACCTAGCCTATGTGGAAGAGTTCCAAGCCAATAAGAGACCCCCATCTCCAACAAAATTTGGAAGGTGCCTGAGGACCAACACCCAAGGATAGGTAGATAGATAGGCATACCAACAAGCTATAAAGCCTCCTTTGGAAAGTGGTAGAACCATTCCACGATAGTTATGCAATGAGCCAACATTTCCTTAGCACCTCTGGTATTCTGAGCTCCCAGGCCATAGCAAGACACATACACACATAGATGCAAAAACAATATCCTTCATAATAATCTTGATAACTCCAAAATTTAAAATAAGACATTTCTGAAAATTATAGAATTGAACATAAAACTGAAAACTGAGGTATCCTAAGGTGATGCACTTAAGATAATCCCTCACTGCTCTGAAGCCGACTCAGAATCTTCTCTGTCTGCCTCAGGAAAAGCGGGTGTCATCAGGAACGGGGATTTTTCCATTTCTGTAACTGTAAGCCAGAACAAGAGATAACTTTATCGTTATGACCCATTACACACATGCATATGCATAGATACAGCTGAAACAAAAATTTCACGGAAAAAAATACCTTTAATATGTATAACATGTTCAGAAATTTTCTATTCTACTCCATGCTTTCTGAAAAGTTGGTCATGACCCAGCATATTGATTCTATTGCCCATTATGGGTCACAAATCAGTTTGGAAAACCCCGCGCTAAAAGGATATGACACTGTCTCATCTTTTAATTAAAAGGGGCTTAGCAGAAAAGTCTTGGCATCTGGCCTAATTCCATCTCCTCCAGAACCCAGTAAGATTAACGGCCATTATTGTTAATGCAAGGCCAATGAATAAATCAGATCCTGTGACACTGCCAACCCTCATGGTGCCCCATGTGGGTAATGGAAATACACTGGGGACATTGAAGTTGAGTGTGACAAGATCTGAGATGAAGCCTGCACCGGGACAACAGTGACTTGGAGAAGGGTCACCTAACTTTTGCCTTGGGATTTGGGCATGATGTCCTGAGCAGATAAGAAGTAAGGGTTATGAAGATGTACAGGAAGAGGAAAGGGTACTGTAGACAAGGGGATGTACAGGGATAAAGCTTACAGGCTGCCAAGAACTCAGTGAGGGAAGTGGGGTGGGGGAGGGGCAGCATCACATGGGGCTTGTGAGGGTGGTGAGCAGGGAACTTGATGGAAAAGGTCTCCTATCTCTTGGCTAGCTTTGACCTTTATCTTTAAGACAAACAGCAGTTGCTGATAGATAGGCTTTACCAAGCAAGACAGGGACAAGAACCACTGTGTATCTCAGAAGGGGATGCTGTCTAAGGACCAAATAAGGTGTAGTCAAGTAGAGTTGAGAGGAGAGGGTTTTGTGTTGAGATAGTGGAGTTAAAAATTAATGAGGAGGGACCTTCATGGCTTGGTCTCTGAATTGAAGTTCAATTGGCTCTTCACCTCTGCAATTTTCAAATAGACAATTTCGGCACATTAAAAGAAAAACAGAGTGTCCATACTGAGCATGTCCACACTGGCTTTTCATGTCGCTACTTCTTAAACAATAGTATAAGCTGCTTAATATNGTATTTACATTGTATTGTGTATCTCCAACAATCAAGGAATGGTCTAAAGTATTCGGGAAGATGGGTTGGAGATACAGGTGTTTGACATAGGCAGATGACCCAAGGGTTGGGTGAGGAGAGGCATGGACCATCATGGCTGGGCTGTCCTAGGATGAAAACACCTAGGACCTATATCTGCACTGTATGTTCTATATCTCGTCATATTTTGAGTGCATGGCTTGTGTGGAGTGCTTTGTTTAACTTTCATTGGTTTTCATTTAAGTAGCAACATGTGGCCAGTGGCTGTCAAGCTCAACAGGCATGTGTAAGGACAAGACATTGATACATAAGGGCAGAAGGAAGTAGCATGCAAGACCACATTGGGCCATGGGCAGGGTAGAGAAAAGTGGCAGGATCCAGAAGTGAAGGTAACATTGGTTTCCTGTGTTACTTTAGACACTAGTAGAGAAGAGCTGACAGGCAGAGCAGGAACCTTAGTGGCACCGTGGGCTGAGAACCTCCCTAGTAGCCCTAGGGCAGAAATAAGATTGTAGTTGGTGGTATCAATGGTAGAAGAGGTGCAAGGAGAGCAGGGCAAGGAAAGTGAGGATGATAGGTTCCAGGGATGTCGCTCAATTGTTCGAATGCTTGCCCAGCATGCATGAAGATCTCTAGCACCATGTAAAGCCAGGCATGATGTTGTAGTCCCAGAAAGAGGAAGGCAAGGACAGGAGGATCAGAAGTTCAAGGTCATCCACGGCTTCATAGCAAATCTAGGCTGCATGAGACCATCTTTAAAAAAAAAAAAAAAGAGGCTAGTGGCCAAAGTGAAGCTAACATGATTGATGGTAACACCTGGGCTGGATAAAGAAGAGGTAAAATAGGAGGCCATGGCAAGTAGCAAAGGGATGAAGGAATAGTAAGAACTTGGTGGAATGGGAATATAGGAAGTGTGGCCCAAGCTGCTGTATGTAACTTTCAGATCTCAGGTGGAGTGGTGCTGAGACATGACAAAACCTGAGGCATGGCTGACTAGACAGAAACAGGGTGAACTGCCTCAGCACTGAGAGCAAGTTAAAAGGCCAAAGTGTGGTAACACATGTCTAGTCCATGTCATCCAGGCCAGTGGCTGAAGTGGAGCAGCAGAGGAGGGACCACAGAGCTGGGGAAGGGTCAGTCAACTCAGAATGAACTGGATGTTCCCTCAGCAGAATTCCTGGTGGGCTAGACCCTCCTCCCTCCTATTGCAAATGTACTAATGACTGCTCTTCTGTCTGGGTTATAGGCTAGCCATTTGCTCATGGGGTCTGATGAAGAACTTTGATCCTGGGACCGGGGGTGTTGTTCAGTGACAGGGTGCTTACTTGCAAGTATGAAGTCACAGGTTTGATTTCCCAGCCCTGCTAAAAGCAAGAAGTAAATTGCTCCTGAGGTCAACCCCCTACCATGGATGTCACATCAACTCAAATCCTAGAAACAAACATGCCCAGAGACTGCTATCTAAGGCTCTGGGTGCCACAAAGGTTGTAAAAAGCTAAAGATACCATCCTGCCTTTAGGGGCCTGGGAGTAGGGGTGAAGCATGTAGGGGTGAAGCAGGAATGCCTCCTGTGAGTGGAGTTACAGAGCACCTTCAATTTCAAGGGGAAAGATTCCACTCAGCTGTGGAGCAGTGGGGGCCTCGGATGGGAGCGTGGATACACATTCAGTGGTCTGATTAGGGGAGATCAGCCTGGGCGCAAGGCTGGCAGAATGCAGGACAGTTAATCAAAAGCATCAAGGTGTGGCTCTGGAGATGCTGGCTTAGTTGGTAAAGTGCTTTGTTGCACAAGTATAAGAACCTGAGTTAGGAATCCCCAGAACCCATACAAAAAAGCTATAATCCCAATTCTGAGGAGGTAGAGATAGGGGGGTCCCTGGTGTTTTCTGCCAGCCAGCCTAGATAAATAGGTGGACTTCAGAATCAATGAGAGGCCTTGTCTCAAAAAATAAGGTGGAGAACAACTAATGAAACACACACACACACACACACACACACACACGCACGCACGCACGCACGCACGCACACACGCACATATCAAAGTGAAAATATATTGATCAGGACTAGAGCAGGAAGCCTGAAAGGCAGAAACCAATGATTGCCGCGAAGTGGAGACAGTGTCTATTAAACCATCTTCCCATATTTGTAGTCAGCTAAGTAGATTTGAGCAAAGAAGAGAAACCAAGATGAAGTTGAGGTTTAACTTTGAGTCCTGTGATACTGGGAAGCCCTGAATGGACCAATAGAACAGAGACAACCAACCGAAGATCCCAAAGGTACTGAGAAGAACAGGCTGGACTTCACCACGAAGTCTCCGCCCATCAATCACTGTGCTTAGTTTGACAGAGCTACCCTGCTAGGCAAACAGCACTGGAAGGTCCTTCGTGTGCATCTGCAGAGGCGTGTTCATTCCTGGGCGGCCTGTCCTTGGGTCTTGTCTCTGAATCATGAAGGACTCTGGAAAGGCATTTCTTAGAAACCGGATGCAGATCTTTGTGGATTTGTTGAGCTCCAGCTCTGAACATAGTCAGGAATAGAAAAAGGTGTACAGGCAAGTGGAAACACACACATCAGCTCATCTTTATTAGAAAAAGGAAGCACAGTGCACTCGAGGACCCCATGTGGACAGGAGCAGGAGTTAGTGTCCCGAAGCAGGGAGGACTTTTCTGCTCCCTGCTGTTCCTGTTTAATTCACAAATAGCTGTTGGACACCAGCTACACAGCAGGCTCTAGAGGCAGCCCCTGCTGTCTACACATGTAGAATCCACTTCTCTTACCTGGCCTGCGGGAATATCCCTCAGTGTTCCTGACCACTGAGCCCTCTGCACAGCTCAGTGTGGGCTCCTCTCTGTCATTCCTATCTAGGTGGCCTTTGGCAGACTACTTAAGCTCTGGAACTTTCCAGAGTTTTTTTTTTTTAACAAACGGCCCAGGAATGAAGTGAGAATGCAGTAGCCCCCGAGTTCTCAGAATTCAGGACAGTGAGTGGCAGGTGTCCCTGGAAAGCACCTGCTGATGTCAACAGTCCGATCTCTCTTGGCATTGCTTGAAGGAGAAAAATGCATCAATCTTTTCAGGAGAATACACCTTTTGACATTCCCCTCTAGCTGGAGCTGCCTGGAACAGTAATTGCTNGGGGTTGAATGGAGTCTGGGGTGAATTCAAGTCTTGGCAGGTAAGCTGAAGAAGAACCATTATCTTTCTAAATATAAATGGCACAGTCATTTTCAGCCTCTGCTTTGTCCTGTAAAGGAACGTGGATTTATTTTTCTTACAAAAGCCTTTCAATTCACCTTTCAAGTTGAGACCAAAGAATATGAATAGGCATTCCCTTTTCAACCATGAGAGTGAATGAAAAAGCCAAGATACAGATCCTTGAGGGTTAATCTCTGTTAATAGATTTCAGGAAAATAGAGACTGTCTCCTTAAGCAGCATAGAGGATTTTGCTCACACATAGTATGTGTATATGTGTTGTATGTGTGTATATATATATATATATATGTAAAGTGTATATATGCACACACATATATATATGCATATGAGCTAAAGTATAAGGAAGATTTAATCCTTTTAATTTTTGAAATAGCAAGTAGTATTGAGCTTGTCGTATACTCTGCCAACACATGGTGGGGCCCTATTGAGGCATGTTTCACACACAAGTTCCTGCCCAGGAGCTATAAAGGGAAAGGAAATGTTTCTAACAGAACATTCCACTATCACCCCTGCCTCCGCACCCCTTCCGTAGTAAGGGTGTATCACAGTGAAGATGCTCAAATGAGAGACGCTGATGTATCCCTGGCCTCCCTTCTAGAAGCACCTGATTGTCTTCCAAAATAGACTCACTCTTAAGGGGTGAGGGATGACCCACAAACTCATGGCTTGAAAGGTGTTCTATAGTATGTTTTCTTTCCTATGAGATGGGTTTATTTTTAAGAGGGCAGGTGGTCAGTAGCCAAAGGGATTTAGAACAAAACCCTAAAAATAGGGTCAGAACCTGATTGGTGAGCATTCTCTACTCATATTTTCTCAATTAAAAAAAAATTAACTCTGCAATAAAGTATAATTTGGGATTTGAGGAGATGGTTCAGTTCTCAAATCACTTGAGGACCTGAGTTTTGATCCCCAGCTCCTATGTAAAAGGCAGGCTTGGTGGCACTTGCCTGTAATCCCTGAGCACTTGGGAGGCAGAGAAAGGATGATCCCTAGACCTCACTGACAAGCCAGGAACAGTGAGAAAGTGTCTCAAAAATAATAAAGTGGAGAGGGATTGAGGAAGACACTTAACCTTGACTTCTGTCCTCCCTATCTACCCGCATTTACACAGCCATGTACACAGACACATGAAATACACCCCTACACCAAGAAAGTCAACTTGTACCCATTTTATAAAGAGGCTGAGATTGAGTGAAGTTGTGGAACTTGCCCAAAATCCCCTGGTTCCAAGTGACAGAGATGGAGTGGAAATTTCCTCCTTCACCAGGAGACCTCCAGATGTGAGAACCCTGACTGAAAAGAAAGGTGGCAAGGACAAGTGATGATAAAGTGTCTCTTCCTGCTGACAAGTGTCTGCCAGTCCTGCCAGAGGCATTCTGCCAGATCCTAGGGAAGCTTGTTTACAAATCAGGTTCCCAGACTCTCCATGCATTAACAAGCCCAGAGGAGGGAGAACTCTACAACTGGCAAGGATCAGAACGCCCGTGTGTTTCTCTCTCTTCACACATCAAAACATGGCTTCCAAGAGCTTAGCAGAAGGTAAAGAACCTGTTCTCTGTGACCCTGGAAATCCCAGATAAGTGATCTAAAATCTTCTCAGATTAATGAACTTTGAATTAGAAGAAAAGCAAATGACTAGGTTTGGGTCCTCTGCCCTGTTTCTGTGTATAATAAAGGAAGTTATGAGTTATGGACGGAGTTATGATGGATGGAGCTGTAGCCTCTACAGTGCTGGGGTGATGAACTGACTGGCTACTACTAGTATAGAAATATCCCATTGGTCTCAGGGTAAGCCAGCATCTTCTAGGGACAGTTTGTTTTGATTTTTTTTATTTCAATAGATCCACAATCATATACAGATGAATGACTGAGTGTGAAAATTAGTCAGGGGGCTAGGAATCTGAAAAGTGGCAGCTCAGGGGAGTTCCAGAAGAGCAAAGACTTCCAGAAAAAAAGAATGCTTCAGATCTACATCTATGTAGTCTCAAGCCTGGAACTCAGAGTCCGATAGTTTAGAGTTTGCCCTTGGGAGAGAATTACAAGTCAATAAAAGGGAAGAGTTTAATTTGACAGAAAAGAAAGCTAATGCTTTATGTAGAAATATAAAAGAAGTCTCATGAAGGTTGTTCTTTAGTTACTAAGCCTGGCATTTATTCTAAAATTTCCCCTTAAGTCCCTGTAGAAGAGGAGTAAGTTAGCAAAAGTACTGGCCATGTGAATGGGTCAGGCCCCTTGCAAAAACATTTGTGCCCTAGAAGGTGATATTAGCTCCATCTTTTACAGAGACACTGAGAGATGAAGTGGAATGCCTTAGAGTTTCCAGCACTTGAAGTAAAAACTCTCTCATCTCTACCACCAATGTTCTCGAAGATCTTGAGTATAGCATAGACAATTTTAATGAACACTTAGCTTTCTAACTACTTGAAGGCTTTTCCTAGTTCTTTCAGGGACATCATCATTTGCTAGGGGAACCTGAGAATAGAATAAAGTTGACACCTTTAGAGCACAAAGCATGCATACCCTACTTAAAGACAGCTGAATATTATAAATAAAAATTTTCATTCAGACACAGGATCATGAAGGGGTTGCATAATGAATTTGAGCTTAAACAAGTACTATCAAATGGCTCTGTTATACTCCAGATGTCCTGTGATGTGCTAAAAATATATTCTGATTTGCCAAACTTGCCTATGTGTCCAGGAATCCATGCATTATGGAGTAAAGAACATCTAACTCTTAGTTCCTCCCTCTGGTAGACTTTTTCAACAGGATGTCCTGTGATCAAGGTGACCATCAGTATTGACTTTTCACTGCTGGGTGACTAGTAGCTAGGGCAGAGGCTAATGACCTCAAGATTGGTCACAAGAGGTAGAAAGAGCATTTGGTATCTAATCACGAAATGAAACCACAGAAAAACAGAAAAGGTGAATGGATTTACGCTGTCCCACTGTGCCCGAGAATAGGTCAAATCAGTGCCATTTAGCCACAGATCCATCCATATGTGCATCAGTTGCCATGGAAATCCCTCCATGCTGGGGTGGGGAGAGCATGCTCCAGCTCAGCTAGTGGGGAAGACGTGAGCTCCTAAGTAGCCTCAGTGCCACAGGGAGTGAAACAGACATGTTTCCGCTCTGCAGGACTGAAGTCTGCACCAGGAACAGAGAACAGCTTGTAGGGGATTCTGAGCTTACACTATTTATTAAATCAGGCTGCTTGAGGAGTTTAATGAGGATTCCAAGAGAATCCATCTTGTGGGGTTTCTCTCTGGGGTAACAAGCTGCAGGCTTAGGAGAAGGGCCAAGACACCAAGACCTAGAAGACAGCTCTGCCAACCCCTCAGTTCCAAGAGGCTAATAAAGAACCCAGCAATCCAATCAGACCCATCTTAAAACTGGGAAGTGCTGAGGCCTCCATACGTCCTTCCCATACCTAGGCACCTCTCAGTATGAGGGTGCTGTACCAGCTAGACAGCTGAAAAGACTGCTTGCTTCTGGCCGCTGTGGATGGAGTTCCAGTTTCCTGAACCCCTAAACCGTGTGCTTGGTTTGGAGAATACGTCTTTTTCTGGACAAAGGGTCTAAGTGTAATCAAATTCTCAAAAAGACCTTCAGTGAAAAGTGAAGTTTGATATTCAGGACTGGCCCTGGAAGGGACATTCCAGGGAGTGGCACACCAGTCCTACAGTCTCAGGATTATCTGAATCTAATTGCAGCCATCATGTCTCACAATTAAGGTCTGTCACTGAAGGTGGCTGGAACCAGAGTCTAGCCTCGGGGAATGCTAGAAACACTGACAATGAATTTGTATCACTAACTTAATAACTTACTCATTTTCCCCCATCCTACAAATAAGGCTCCTCAAAACAGACCAGAATCACACTGGATTTTTTTTTTTCAGTGCTGAGGATCNAACCTCAGGCTTATATTCTATCTTGAAAATTCTAATGACAAGGCCTGGGAAGCCAGCTCAGTTCGTAAAGTGTGTGCCATGCAAGCAGGACCTGATTCTCACATTAAAACAAACAAATAGGATTGTAATCCCAACACTGGGGAAGCAGTAGGAACAGGTGTGTCTCTGAACATCCCTGAGCAGCCAACAGAATTAAACTGGCAAGTTCCAAGGCAATCAGATACCCTGTCTCAGAAAATGAAGTAGGCAATTCCAGTTGAACAACACTGAACACTGACCTCTGGTTTCCACATGCACACATACACCCACACACAATGCAAATGACTGAGCCCAGGATGGTGGTAAGTACCCAAGCACCTGGAATCTAGCTACACTGAATGCTGAAACAGGAAGATCACATGAGCCCATGAATTTAAGTCCAACCTACACAACATAGCAAGACCCCATTTTTTAAAAAGAAAACAAACATGTAATGACTGAGCTGTATCTTAAACACTGGGATTTTGTTGGCTTTGGTTGGTCTAAGGCAGGTCCAATGGCACGTGAGTGAAGGATTGAGAGCAGGCAAATAAACCAGCAGATTGCCCTGGACCTGAGTTAAGAATGGGGATAGTTTTCATCTCATCTAGCATTTATGATGATTACTGAGGCTATGTGGTGTCAGCTCTGCATGAAAAGAATTCACACCACTTCAATAACTGGACCAACAGTAATCACGAGTATGTTGGTCACATGTCCCATTTTAAACTATAGATGTGTCTATGTGCTCACACAGTATGACTTATTCACATCCTACCTCGAGTCCCTGGTCCCTCCACTTGGCGGTTCCCACAGCTCTGCAAACCCCATGCAGGAGGGCAGTGAGCAGAGTCACACATCTCTTTGAATTCCCTCTAGGAGGTTGACTAGTACTAAGAAGGCTCCAGGAAAAACGTTTTTCCATCTCAGAATAATGACAGCTGTCACTTATCTTATGTTTACAGTTACTGGGTACAATACATACCATCCTAAATGCTTTACATGTGTTAATTTAGCCAGCCTCAGGTATAGAGGGCTCAATGATTTTGTCTGGATAATGAAGGCTGAACTAGGATGTGCGTTCCTNTGGTTTGAACCAGTACACTCTAGAGCCTAATGATCCAGCATATGCTCCCAGCAGTCCTGTAAATAAATGCACAGCCAGGAAGAGCCCTTCTCTGCAGTGAACTGTCCATCTGAGCCAAAAATCTGAAGTGATATCTTCCTTCTACCAGGTTTCATCCCCCCACCTCTCATCTTTGGGGCTGGTATCGACTCCACGTGTCTGTTCTGGAGCACCTTCTGTGGGGAACAAGGCGCCTGCGTCCTCTATGACAATGTGGTCTACAGATACCTGTACGTCAGCATCGCCATCGCGCTCAAGTCCTTTGCCTTCATCCTCTACACCACCACGTGGCAGTGCCTGCGGAAAAACTATAAACGCTACATCAAAAACCACGAGGGCGGGCTGAGCACCAGTGAGTTCTTTGCCTCTACTCTGACCCTAGACAATCTGGGGAGGGACCCTGTGCCCGCACACCAGACACATAGGACAAAATTTATCTATAACCTGGAAGACCATGAGTGGTGTGAAAACATGGAATCTGTTTTATAGTGACTACAGGAGGAGGGCTGAACTCTGTATTTGTGAGCAAAGGGTCATTTTTCTTAATAAAAAAAAAAGAGAGA